>CM076095.1:12564877-12690614 GCA_038088585.1 Chrysina gloriosa
TCGGCTAATAGCGGGCTCAACGGGTTACCCATTGCCAAACCTTTAGTTTGTTTATAGTATTGGTAATTGAATTGAAAGTAATTTTGTTCCAAACAAACTTTAAATAAATATAAAATTTCCTCTGTAATTATGGGGTTCGTGTGAGTATGTTGGAGTTTTAAAGTAATTAAGTCAACAACTTCCTTAGTAGGTATATTTGTGAAAAGGTTAGTTACGTCAAAAGATAAGAGTTTTGAATTGTGGGGAATTTCTAAATATGAAATTTTATATATCAGCTCTTGAGAGTTTCTTAATAAGAATTTAGATTCAAATTTTGTGTGCTCTATTAGTACGTTAATTAAGTGTTTGCATAAATTTCTACAAGAGGCCTGAAGGTAAGAAACAACGGGTCTGATAGGTGAGTTATCTTTATGTAATTTAATAAGGCCGTACCTTTTTGGGGGTTGTGGGTTCATTATAAGTAATCTACGTTTCTGATAAGTATTTAATATGAGTTGAGTATTATTAAACGCGGTTTTAAATTGTTTTTGAAAGGTGTTCGTAGGATTAGTTTTTAATTTGGTAAATGATTCATTATTAAGAAATTCCTCTACTTTGTTAACCTTCCTATACTCACGCATACGGTCTGTGAGACCGATTTATATAGTATAGTGTACGTCTTTCATTTTGACGTGAGTATAGGAAGGCTAACATAATCTGTTCTAGGAATAGCAATTACGGTATTACCTTTATCTGCTTTAGTAAAAATGATGTCGTTGGCGATTGCTTTTTGTTTTATAGAATTGATAATTTTAAGATCTTTACTAAATTTGCGAGTCGTGTTGTTACTTTCTATAAGATTTTTGCTATGTATTTATTATAAACATTTACTTTGGGTTTACTTAGGGCCATTTCTGATTCTATTGCTAAATTTTCCAACTGTTTAATATTAATATGGGTTTTGATATTGTATTTAAAAGCTTTAGGCAGGAGGTTTGCCTCATCTGGAGTAAATTCGGTTAAAGTAAAGTTTTTAAAACGTTCGAAAAAGGTAAAATTATTAAAATTAGTGTTGCTAACCGTCCTATCAGGCCTAACTTTGGTTGATATTAGTCTGTTCAATTTAGATTTAAGGATTAAGAATTTCTTATGCATTATGGGTCTAATTTTGTCAAGAACAAATTCAAACAAAAGATCGAACTCTATATTATTAAGTCTATAGGTTAACTGAGAATGCAATACCTTAAGATAAGCCGACAAAACATCCCGTGTATGGTGAAGTTTCTTAATTTCTTGGTTAAGCCATATTCACTTTCCTGCCTCTACTGCTATCCGAGCTGCTCTGCTGTTATGGTTTGTCTTGAATTGTATATGACGTGGTGTAACCTGGTTACTTTTGCACATATGTAGAAACCAGAAATTTATGTAAACACTTAATTAACGTACTAATAGAGCACACAAAATTTTAATCTAAATTCTCATTAAGAAACTCTCAAGAGCTGATACATAAAATTTCACATTTAGAAATTCCCCACAATTCCAAACTCTTATCTTTTGACGTAACTAACCTTTTCACAAATATACCTAGTAAGGAAGTTGTTGACTTAATTACTTTAAAACTCCAACATACTCACACGAACCCCATAATTACAGAGGAAATTTTATATTTATTTAAAGTTTGTTTGGAACAAAATTACTTTCAATTCAATTACCAATACTATAAACAAACTAAAGGTTTGGCAATGGGTAACCCGTTGAGCCCGCTATTAGCCGAGATATTTATGGAACACTTTGAAAACATAATTAGCACACACCCTTTATTCAAAAATTGTATCTATTGGTATAGATACGTAGATGACATCTTAGTTTGCTTTAATGGCACCGACAGACAACTCAGAAAGTTTTATGGTTTTTTAAATACAGTCCACCCTAATATAAAATTAACTTTGGAATTGGAAGAAAACTGCTCTATTAATTTTTTGGATCTCACGATATCTCACAAAAATAATAAACATGAGTTTGCCATATTTCATAAACCCACACATACTGACACAATAATACACGCGACCTCGTATCACCCGATTAATCACAAACTCGCCGCGTATCCAAGCTATGTTACACAGATTAATAAATGTGCCCATGAATAAAGATAACTTTGATATAGAATTAAACAGGATACACACTATAGCTTTAAGTAACGGTTATTCTCAAGAGGTTATTAACAACTTACTTTAGAAAAAACAAAAATCATATACTCTCTCCCTAATATACCCTAAATTTTCAATTAAAGAACCCAAGAATTACAGTTGTATCACATACATAGGTAAAGCGTCTGATATCGTGGGGAAATTAATTAAAAAAGCGAATAACAGTAGGAACTGCTTACAAAACTAATAATACTATCGGGAAATTCATTAAAAATAATAAGGACAGAATATACAAAGGATCGCACTCGGGTGTTTATAGGTTAACATGTGGTGTAATAAAGTATATATTGGCCAAACAGGAAGAACTTTCACTACCCGGATTGCCGAACATCAGAGAAGTTTTTAGACAAAAATCTGACTCAACATTGCTAATCATTGTCTAAGAAACAACCATAATTTTAATAGTAATTTTGATATACTTCACATTCAAGAAAAAGGGAAAAAACTAAATATTTTGGAATCAATGGAAATTAATAGATATAATAGATTAGGCTTAGTTTTAAACGACCAAACAGATGCTTATCATTCCCCCTCCTAGCACTAAATTTCTAATTTTATAATTACCTTTTATTCTTTTGTATATAAGTAGATACTAATCGTTCGTTTATCTTTAGTTTTCATCCACCTGATTAAGCCACTGTATAGCGAAACAAATTTGTAGTGACAATTTTATTAAAAAATTTTGAAACTCACAAAGTCTCTTTTTTGATTTTTACAAGTTATAAAAACATACCTAATGTAGCAGCTATTTTACCTATGTTATTCACTTTGTGTTTTCACGCATGATTCTTAAGACGGTAATAGTTTGAGCACGTATTACAATTTATTTTATGTCCAAACTTTTATGAGCCTATTGGCGCAAATTGAGCAATTCTAATAGTAAATATGACCTATGTAAATATGAGTGCATCGTCTATTTACTAATTAGGGATGAACAATCCATATTTAGATGAATAATATTGAATTCTCACCTTCTCATTTCAGATATTATGTGACCCATTTACTGATGATTTTTATTGGGAAATGGTAAATGTACACGATCTAACCAAAAACAAATTAATAAGAGCTATTATTGGAGGTAGTCAATCCAATAGTTTTCTCTATATTGGTAAATTCTACCACGAAAATCGTTGGAAAATTGGAGCAGTCTTTCCCCGACTAGTACACTAAAAGGTTTAAGACTATTGACTGGAAATGGAAATGTTGATGTATTTAATAAGTTCGAAATATTAATGTACAACATTGATGCATAACTAAAATATGTAATACATACATCAAAATATTGATATTTTTTCTTTTGCCAGGGGAAATGCTTAATGCACACCAGTACCTAGATCTATGGTCTAGTAGTGTGGGACTCTCAAGTGCAAACTGCCTACCCACTAAAACCCCTCGTTTGCCCTTAATGATAGTCGGGACCATTAATTAAAACATTTCATCGACTACCATCGGCTACACACCCATTATTTATTCATGGCAAAGTTGCTCTGGCTAATTTGCTTTGTCTATCTAGTTCATCTTTTTCCTTTCTCTCCATTATGGATCTAATCATATTATCGATGGTTTTCCAGTTATATGCTGTAGGTAACATCAGCGGTACCATGGTATCAGGTGTAATCATCAGTCCTATATTAGTGTGCGCCATGCTCCTTATCTGATGCCACCTGTCGCTTTGGAACAATGTGTGTTCCACCGTATCAGTATCTCCGCAGTATTTACATTTGTCATTATCATCCTTCCCGAAACGTTTGGCATACGCGCGGAAAGTGCCATGACC
Organism: Chrysina gloriosa; assembly: GCA_038088585.1. Lineage (NCBI taxonomy): Eukaryota > Metazoa > Arthropoda > Insecta > Coleoptera > Scarabaeidae > Chrysina > Chrysina gloriosa. The sequence continues at coordinate 12,568,841 of CM076095.1, forward strand.
CGTCAGCGCCTGTGTCAGATGGTAGTGCAGACCACGATGTTTACAGTTAACCCATGTGTTTATGTTTTTTATAAGTCGTTTAGTCCACTGTGCCTTTTCCTTGTCAGCCTCCCATCTCTGCCGCCAAGCGCGTTCTGTATTTGGCCCTGGCTAGGCATGCCACAGTCTTCCTTTCCTCTAGCCTATGCTCATATGCATACGTTCTCTCTTGCACCATGAGGTCTATTGGTGTTATCCCTGCTATAACCTGCAGTGCTACCAGGGACACAGTTCTGTAAGACGAAGCCACACGAAGGAGTACTTTTCTCTGTGATCTTTCTATAACTTGTCGGTACTTCTTCATTTTTAATGCATGATGCCAAATGGGGGCGCCATAAAGCAAAGTATTGTGTATGGCACCGCTTATTACTGCCTTCTTGCCATTACTTGGCCCTTTAATGTTTGGCATAATCCTGCCCAGTAGAGCCGTTTGAACGTCTGCTTTCTCACCCACGCTTATCACATACGGTCCAAATGATCCTCGTTCGTCCAACGTGACACCAAGATATTTGATCGTCTTAGTTGATGTTATTGCAGTTCCGCTCAGCGTGAAGGTTACATGCCGCCTCTATCTTTTAGCTCTCATTAGCAGGGCCTCTGTTTTCCCCGGTGCCAGCTCCAATCCATGCTCTTGCATCTACTGGTTTATCTGTTCCAGGCATTTGTTAGTATTCTCCATTAGTACATGTTCATTTTCACCTCCCACTAGTAATGCTAGATCGTCGGCAAATGCCACACACATCGCATCCTCGGTCATGTCCAAACTCAGCACGCCGTCGTATAGGACGTTCCAGAGAGTGGGTCCCAGTACAGATCCTTGCGGTACACCAGCTTCCGTTTCGACCAGCTCACCCGCACCGAGGCTAATCCTCCTATCCGTGAGATAACTTGTTATGAACGCAATGAGATATCTTGATATGTGTCTGTTATGCAATTCTTGGATTATATGCCTATGACTAGCTGTGTTGAAAGCATTTCTTACATCGATGGTTATTAGCACACACCATTTGCCTCTATATTCCTTAGCAGCCTGTATTATAGTGTCGATGGCCTGGATAGTAGACCTACTTTTTCTAAACCCAAACTGCCGCTCATGCAGGCCACCCTTTTCATCCAGTTCTTTTTCTAGTCTATTTCTGATTAGCGTGTCTAACAGCTTGCTAGCAGCAGTGAGCAAGCACAACGGGCGATAGGAGCTAGACGCCCCCAAAGGTTTTCCGCCTTTTAGGAGTAGTACAACTTTAGCCACCTTCCATGCGTCAGGAAATACCTGATCCTGCAGCAAACTGTTCATCATGGCAGTCACCAATCCCGGCACGCAGTCTACCGCCAATTTGATGGCTTCCGAGGGGATGTTATCTAACCCAGGGACCCTATGGGCTTTAAGGCTCCATGCCGCGTCCACAACCTCCGCTCCACTGAACGGCTCCACGTTTGCAACCCTCCCCTCACACCTGAGGACAGCATCTTCCGGTGGAAAGAGATCAGCAACGATTTTCCTCCTTGTATCAACACCAACATCGTAGGGGGTTAAGCACCCCGCTCTTTTTAGGACGATTTTATATGCAGTACCCCATACGTCGTTCTCCAGGTCTATGCATAGTTCCTCCCAATACTTTCTCTTGGTTTGCTTTATAAGCTGGGCTAAGCTTTTCCTGCAACTCCAGTACGCTTCTCTGGTGCCATTACAGGATTCAGATTTGGCATCCGTTTTCCGGAGTTTCGTTAACTTTCTTTTGATTTTCAGGCATTCAGCTCTTCTCCTGCATATGTCCTCCGTCCACCAGTATGGATTCTTTTGGCTTCTACGGTCGTGCTTCAGGCTGTTTTTGTACGCCTGTGCTATCAGTCTGGACCCCACCTCGTGGTCCACTCCTGCTGCATTATTTCCCGTTAACGAGATAGTGAGCCTGTAGGCATCCCAATCCACACTAGGTCTCGTGGTGGTAGCCCTTCTCCTTGCACCCATGCTATCCAGTTCAAAATATATGTACTGGTGCTCAGTCAATGTTTCTAGTTCTAGGACTTCCCATTTTGTTACCTTAGAGGCCATGTTGTTGGTGGAGATGCTCACGTCAATATAAGATCTTGTGTTGCCTCTTATGAAGGTCGGTCTCAAACCTGTGTTGTGTACCAACATATCTCCAATAGCAATCCAGTCTGTCCAATACTCTCCCTTTTCATCCGTTACCGGTGAGCCCCACTGTGGAGATTTCGCATTAAAGTCGCCAAGAACGACCGTTGGAGTGCCGTTGTCAAATGAGTTAAAAATCATGCCCACTTCCATCTTGTATTCCTGCATGGGAATGTTGGGGGATATGTAGCAGCACATCATGCACATTTCCTTAAATTTCAATATAATGTACCCATCTCCAGTACTATGCTCGCTAACGCCTATGTTTCTTGTCAGTATTACGGGCGCTACGTCCACTCTCGTGTCCTTGATCCATTTGCTACCATTAACACGCTTTCTGTTAGGCTCGCACACCACCAATAAGTCGATGTGTTTTCTCATCGCAGTAGCATAGGCCATGTCATGTGCGGCGTACGCACGACCAACATTAATTTGCAGTACCTTAATGGACACAGCTATCACGGTTCCCCACCAAATCACTAACTCTCTTTTTCCATACTGCCTGGCTCCTTCACGTATAAGCCTCCTGAAGTTTGGACATTTAGTTTGGTCCGCCCTATGACCTCGTTCTTTACACGTGAAGCAGAAGGTTTCCCCAGTACAATCCTTTCCTCTATGGCCCTTCTTACCACATCGCAAGCATACCTTCTTATTGTCTTGGTCTTGACACTCGCGCTTGTAGTGGCCAAACTCCAAGCATCTGATACACCTTATGATGTTCACGCGCTGTCTCACAAAACACATTGTCCAGCCTATTTTAATTTTTCCTCTTTTAACAATTCTTTAGCTGTCCTTGCTTTCGCAACCACTGTAGCGTTCTGGTTGTCATATTGGTTTGGCCGTATGGAAACTACTCTTATATCACCTTCGTTGGCATCCCCCAGACATCTTTTAATGACATATTGAATCTCTTGGCGGTCCACGTCTCCATCAATACCTGTTACATATACTGTTTGGTCCTTGCTTTTGATTTCAACTCGAGTTCCCTCGCTTTTATTTAGTATCCCGCGTTTCAGGGTTTCAGCCTTGTCGATGCCCCCATGAACCTCCAGCATCACGTCGCCCTTTGTTGTTTTCTTAATAGTTTTTATCTTTATGCCCGCTTCGTCAATATTTATACTATCTTTGATAGTTCGGAGGATATCCGCATATTGTTTTCCTTCTGACTTGATAACCATCTTCTCCACTGGTTATCCTTCTTCTTTACCACTGATCTTTCTCTTGCTCGTAACAATTTCAATCATTCGCGTGGTATCCCTGAATACATACTCCACACACTTTCTCATGTACTCAGCGTCGAGATCACCCAGTGCAACAAGTTTAACTCGCTCCGTGCCTTGTTCTACCATCGCCTCATCCAAACGTACCATAATATCGTAGAGTTTACGGAAATCATTTACTCCCTCATTATCAATTTCATGTGGCAACATGTATAATATCCTGTTAGTTTCTCCCTTTCTGCCCTTGCTTAATACAGTTTTAATTTTTGTTTTGACAAACTCAATCACGCCTTCTTCCAGTTTTTCCTCCATAAGGGAGATTATTTCAGGGAAGTTGGTTTTGATTTCCTCGACCATTTGCCCTCCGGTAGTGTTATTTGGGCTTATAACTACAGCTATATTCCCTTTAGATTTTCGGAGGCTTTTTAGCTGTATATTAACCGTATTTTTGTAACATCTGTGTGGCCAGTTATAGTCTATTATTTTGGCTAGGCTATTCCAACCTGTTTTCTCTTTTAGTGCCCTTTCAATTTGATTTGCTGCTTGGTCGTTGTGCCATTTTACTTCTTGGGTAATCTCGCTTTCCACCGCTTGGACTCCCACACTACTCCGTCCTGTCGACGTCAATCTTTCACGTTCGTACGTGTTGCTCCGTGTTGGCCTCTCGCTTGCCTCGACTTTGTCCATCAATGAAGCATGATGTGATTTGAGAATATCTACTTTTCTACTAAGGCTTAGCACTATGTTCGCCAGCTCTCTTGTAGCAGCCTTGATTTCCGTTTTCGTTTTCGTGCTTTCCTTAACGAGTTTCAATTCATCAGTTTTTTTATTTAGCTTGGTCATGAATGTTTCTACTTCCATCCACTCCCTAGTTTGACCACGCTCCTTTGGAATTGTAGCAGTTTGGTCACCCTCTTTCTCTTTTTCTTGACCGGACTATCTACCTGGCCGGTCCCGTCGTTTTCTTGCCTTTCATACATCTTGTAGATGGGACTGGTCGTCATCTCCTCGTCTCGCCAGACGCTATCCTCCTCCTCGGATAGGATTATGCCCTCTAAATTTGTTTGTGACATTTTCTGTGTCCTGCTACTTAGCATATTAAGTTCTTCCCTTTTCTGGATTTCAGGTGTAGAAGCACTTCTATCGTATACATCTTTCCACTCAAATCTCCTATACATCGACCTACCCTCAGCTGTGCTGCTTATTTGCAGCTGAGCACTCATTACCATGGCTGGTGGTGTTCTACTAATACTGTCTCTCCTCAGAAAAGGGTCTACATTGGCCTCACCCACGTCATCACTCTTTTCCAGCCCTTCCCGCTTGTATGCCCCTCTCTGTTCATTGGCGGGGGTTATTTCCTCTTCATCCTTTTTTATGTCTTTTTTTATCTTTTTTTCCCTTTATCGTCTTTTGCATTTACGTTTATGTTTTCTTGACTTTCCATAACTATTCCCACGAGCAGCAAGGGAAAAACGGTCAACCGCCACAGAGCCCCGCATGTGTCGGCAAGGCTATATACTACAGGAGGTCACCCGGTGTCCTGGAGGCTCCGTTCACGACCAACTAACGTGTGGCCATCCACCCATCGGCACGGGTCGCTTGACACCTTGGGTTCCGGTCGTTCCCTGACAGGGGCCCTAACAGGGTGCTATCACCCGGGCCAGGTGAACCCTGGTTTTTTAACGAGATTGTTACTCCTCCCCCTCACCCTTTTTCAACATGGCTTGGGACAGGCTTTGGCGGGTTTAAAATATTGATATTAATGCTTCTATTTAGTCCTAGTGTAAGATAGGAGTTACACGTTCTGAAAGTTTTTATAATTGTATATGCTTGTTTTAAGGACGCATTTTGATAACTTGCCATTTTTGATGAAGTGCTTGCAGGAAATGAATGTTAAATAGATTTCTCCAACTTGAAAATGGTGCGTTATGAATAGGTTAATTTCTTTAGCAAAAATATTTTTTATTAATTATTTTCATATTTTAAGTCAACAAGTATTTTAAAAAATAGTTCGTCACCTCATACCTTCAGACCTAATTAATAGACTAACTTAATAACTATATTATAATAGAATTAGATATGAAAATTTTAAACATAATTTGTCAATAGATATAAATATAGATGATCCAAATCCCTATCTACCAAATGATGTAGGGGGTATGGTGCGTAATTAACAGCGTATCGACACTGCCGCACCGCTTCCCCATACATATATGCCTAACTTCTTAATTTCTTTTCTATTATTTACTCATATAATTTCAATATTGTGTAACATGATTCCGCGCTAATTCTCATAGTTTTTATTATCTCTCTCTTCTTAAAGATTGCTATAATCAATCTTACTCTGAAATCTGGTGATATGTACGATGTTGTAATTTTCAAATAATGTTCGTAGCCCTTTCGCCTTTTATTATTTCTATCGTTATTATTTCTTGCTCGGGAACACCATTTTTTTAGTTTCCTCACAGTTTCTAATAATTCTTCGCATATTATGTTATGTTATGTTATGTACTCTCTGCCTGTTTATGGTTCCTTTTTTCTTGGTCTAGTTCAATTTTGTTGTTGCGATTTAATTTGTAAATGTTTTTCCAGCGCTCCATAATTTTGTTTTTATTTATTAGAATATTTTCGCCTTCGTCCTTTACGCCCTTACTTCTTTATTCCTGCTACCTCTCATTCCGTTTACAACTTTAAATAGTAGCGTTTGGTTTCCTGTGGAATCTCTTTCAAACTTTTCACCAAACTTCATCCGTGATTGTTATTTTGCTGTATTATATCTTTCACCATTTTTTTTGTTAATTTTGTTCGTAGTCCCATTGTTTTATTGCTCAGGTATTGTTTCCAATTAATGTCTTTTCTAGTGGCCGACCGAACCTTCGGTTTCAATTTCAGCCAGTTTCGACCAAAAATCTAGTTTCGGCCAAAAATCAGCCGAACCTTCGGACGCACAATCAGTGTTCGTGAATTGTCGCGCTTGGTTCCGGCGAGTTCGTGTCTCGTAGCGATCAGGGTGGTTAGACTACTAGTGTAGTATCATTTCACTTACTTTAGTTGAGTTTCGATTATTTTATTTCAGGTTTAGTTTGGTTCAGGTAAATGTAAGGTGCTGTTGGAAAAATTAAATCGAAAAAATGTCAGTATTTAATTTTAATTATACATACATGTAAAACTACATTGGAGTTATTGGTGCTTAAATAGAACAATTTTGGTGTGACAGTGTCTTACATGTTTGTCAATTTTACTTTTTTTCTTCGTGGTGCATGCGAACCGTAATATACGATTTTGCGACGAACTTTATACGAGAGGGGTAATGTATTTTGGTTTTCGTGAAAATGGTCGACTACCGTAACGAAAGGATTAAGGTTATATAATTTAATACCTGTGGTAAGATAGTCCTTGCAATTTACTATCCGCTATATGCCCACAAATTAGGCAATAGCGTGAATAGTCAACCATATTTCTCATCTCTTAGAACAGCACTAATCACATCAACATTCAACAATGGAACAGTTCCGAGTGCGACGTGATAAGATCGTCATAAATCGGCTAGTGCGTAATCGGACGCGACTACGTCATACTGGTGTCTCATGTTGGTGCCGCTTTTTCGCTTGAAGTAGCAGTCCATGTACTAAGGTCTATGGTGTCGGGGCACTCAGCGAGTCGGCGCATTGATACGGACAGACGCGATTGGTCATACTGGTCTTGTATGTTGGTTCCACTCGCTTTGGCTGGGAAGCAGGCTGGGGAATCTGAGAACTATTAAAATGGTATCTCCTCATACCCTCTACGGTGGCCGTCTGAAATACTGACAAGCGCGCGACGTTTGAAATAGTTTTAATTATTCTTCTGTTTAGTGGTTTCTTAACACGTAATTTACTACTAATTGCTACTAATTGCTAGAAAACCAATAAACATGATACATTTAATGATAACAAAATGACGAAATATATTTAATATATTTAATATATTAAAAACCGGAAATATTGAAAATAAAGATATTTGTTACACAATAATAATAGCATATCTAATAACAATAGAAGATAATTAAAGCAAAAAGAATTTGTATCGCTCAGTGTAATATTGAAATTGAACTTGAGGTACATGAAATACAAGAACTAAATATCTATGAATAAAAATAGTAAAATCCACAAATTGAAAATGGATTTGGCTTACCACAGTTTATCGATGTTGCAGACTCACTAAAGAATTGTAGGTAGTGTGTCCAAGAACTACGCTCTAGCCGCCCATTATTACAACAGAAAATTAAACACAGGGACTCATTTTTACAAATTGAGTGCGTAGAGCATCCAAAATGTCCCGCATCAACTGCATGGACTCAGATGTACATATATACAAAAATTGAATGAAACATATAAATATAGAAGAAAAAACAACAAGATACAGTTACAAATACAAATAAAAATAAACAAGTATATAAAAAATAAATATGTACAAATTATTGAAAAGAAGAGACTTCTTCGGAAATCATTGTTTGAATATGTTATGGATTCCTTGTCAGCAATTATTTTATTACAAAGCAAATATAATTTCACATAAATTCACAAATTTGCTGCAAATTTCGTTCGAAAATTCTGACATTAACCCTCCCGATGTACGAACCCTCGATTTCCTTACACAGGCATCTCGCCTGTTCAGGACACCGATACAAAAGAAGTTATTCAGAAAAGTTGTTTTGTTCTTAGCGGAGAGAACGTGTGCCACAATTCGTTCGAAAATTCTGACGTTTTCCCTCCCGATGTACGAACCCTCAATTTCTTTGCACCAGCATCGCGCCTGTTCAGAACACCGATACGAAAAAAGATTATTAAGAGGAGTTCTTTTGTTCTTAGCTGAGAGAAGGTTTGCCAAAATTCGTTCGAGAATTATGACTCTTACCCTCCCGATATAAGAATCCTCGATTCTTTTTTATACCAGGATCGCGCTTGTCCAGAACACCGATACGGAAAATATTATTAAGAAAATTGTTTTGTTCTTAGCGGGAAGGACGTGTGTCAAACTTCGTTCGAAAATTCTGACTTTTACCCTCCCGATGTACGAACGCCCGATTTCTTTGCATCGGCATCTCGCCTGTACTCACAAACTTAATTTTTGCATTTTCAATATCTGCCTGTAATTTTTGTATATTTCTCCAATTTATTTAATTTAATTTGACAGAATCAATAATACTGTCGATTTTACTTATATTACTTATATGCAATTCAGGTAAGTGGAAGACTTCCCCTTTTATTAATTCATTACTTGACATGAATTTTTCTTTATTTATTTGTATAGTGCAATTTGCATTTAATTCTATTAATACGCCGTTTATAATTTCTACGATTCCAATTCCGTTACAGTCATAAGTAGAGGCCGGATTATATGCAAAAAAGTGGAAATATGCGCATAAATATGCAGATGTGGCCTAAATATGCACTTTCTTATGAAAAATATGCAGATAAAAAAATAGGAGTAATGCTAGAAAATATAATACGATCGAAAAAAAATATTCTATTATGTTTACTACAAGTTTATTTATAACATTTTGCAACATAATTAACTATGAAAACAATTTACAATTACATACTTCTCAAAGTTTTCAATAGAAAAATTGTGGCGCTTGTCTGATAACATGTATTTATATATTGAAAAGGTTCGTTCTACGTCCACGCTTGTTATAGGAGCATATTTCAAATTAGAAATATCCTCTATTGTCAACTCAGTATTTTATACTGACTCACCACACAAGATTTTAGCAATATCCTTTAGCTTTTTAAACTCATTTTTTCTATTACACTTAAAAATTTTTCATACACGGATTTTCCCCACCCTTCCTTTAACATCAAAACATAACTTTTCAAATTTGTTTATTATTTCAACACTCTCAAATTGTTTTTCCAGTTGCAATATAGAAGTGGAAATAAAACTGTAGTTGGCTTTAATAAACGCCAACTGTTGAGGTATTTCTTTACTCGAATACACCTTTTGGGCGTCTAGCACAGATTGTGTATCGCTATCAAGATCCATAATAATAATAAATAATGATTTGCATGAAAAATAGCAGCTTCCAACCACGTTCCCCATCGTGTGATTACTGATTGAGGAGGAAGCGGAATACCGGGTAGATGTTGTTTGTAAAACTGAACTCTTAATGGAGCCTTTAAAAACACTTTCTTAATACTACTAATTAAAGTATTTACCAAGAGAAAATGGTTTCTTACTTCTTCTGCAAAACGATTTCGTCCGTGCGCCAAGCAAGTTGTGTGAATTAAATTTGGGTAAAAGATTTTCAAGTTGCAAGCTGCCTTCACCATGTATGGTGCGGCATCCGTTAAAAACAATAGAATTTTTCTGTTGGAATCGATTCCGGTAAGAAAAAGGTTGCCAGTTCTTTCTGTATAAACCTTGTTATTGTCAAATTATTTGCCTTTTCCAACTGTTTGGATGAATTTAAATAAGATTTTGCTGGAACCGATACGTTAAGGATACCTATCATTTAATTAACTATGTATCGGCCCACACTATCAGTAGTTTCATCTGCGCATATGTAAAGGTAATTGTTTGATACAGCCTTCTTAATGCTACTCAATGTTTCTGCATAGATACGGTGAATATAATTTTTCTAGCCGCCGGCCAAAACTAAAGTAGGGGAGACGGGGGATAAAATTAGAACTGCTTTAGAAATTTTGCGTAGTCCAATATTATTAGAGGAAAGTTCAATGGATATCGAATTCATAAGCAATAACACGAAGAAACCAGCAATGAAAAAGGAGGTGAAGAAAGCTTAAACAAGAAACAATCGGTAAAAAGAGTGCTAGTGAAAGAAATTCAGACACAAATACATTAAAACAAGTTTGTTCAACAAATACGCCAAAAACAACACCAGAAAATTCAATTCCGAATAACACCGATAATCAAACAAACACAATTCATAATAAATACGAGATTACAGATACAGGTCCGTACAATGTGTATTTAAAAGGTAAAGATAATTTAGGTAATTTACACCCAATGTCAATAGGGAAAATACTATCGGTAAATCATAAAGAAATAAATAATAACATCACATCAATTTCTAAATCAGGTAGAAATAGAATTAAGGTAACTCTAAATTCTCCTATGTCAGCAAATCGTTTGTTAGACTCACACATTGTACGTGAAAAAGAAATAACAGCATTTATTCCACAATTTATGGTCCGTAGAATAGGGGTAATTAAAGACGTTGATAGGAGTTTGTCAGGGATTGAATTGACGGAACTAATATCTCCCATGTTCGGTGATTCTTGGCAAATTTTATCGGTAAAGCGATTCACAAAAAGAGTTAAAATTAATGACGAAATTCGGTTCGAACCCACTAGTAGCATTATGGTTTCATTTAAGGGACAAAAATTGCCTTCTCATGTATCTATTTGTAAAGTAATTTGCTCCGTAGAACCATATGTTCAAAGTGTTATTCAATGTTTTAATTGCCTCCGATATGGCCATGTAAGCAAACAGTGCAAATCGAAAGTAAGATGTAATAAATGCGGTGAGAATCATCAGTCTGATACTTGTCAGGTTTTCAAACCAATAGAATGTATTTTCTGTAAAGGCCCGCATCTTGCTACAGAACACAAACTATGTCCGGAATTCAAAAAACAAAAAGAAATTAAAGATATTATGGCTAGAGAAAACATCTCATATAGGGATGCTCGAAATAAACAGGAAATGTCATTTTCCAATGCGATCATCTCATCTACAGTCTCTTATGACCCTAGAGACTTCCCATCTTTGCAAGAAATAGGTCGAAAACGAAAAAGACAAGGAAATAAGGCAGATAGTAATTTTAATTTTAGGGAATATCAAAACATAACATCACCTTCAGTAGATAGCAGTGGGAATGGGGTTTGCCTAAATAATTCAAACAGTCCTATGTATTTTGATAAAGAGAAAAATGTTCTACTTTCAACAAAAATAGTGTCAGATGTATTACAAATCTTAAAGGTCAAATATTAACAAAAATGTTAGTTTGGAATTAGTTCTGAAAAAGCAAATTGAATCAATTTTTAAAGATATTTCATGGACAGAGTCAGTATAATGCAATGGAACGCACGATCTATAATCTCCAATAAAGGAAGCTTAGAACGATATATATTTGAACAAAAAACCAGAATTTGTTTGATTAGTGAAACTTGGTTAAAAGCTTCAAATAATATTGCTTTCTCTGGATACAATATCTTCCGCCAAGATCGGGAAGATGGTTATGGGGAGTATGCATTTTAGTGCATAAGTCTATTCCATATAAAGAAATTTATGATTTTTTTACAATTGAAAATGTTATGTGCGTATCAGTATGTTTATTTTTAAAACCAAATAAACCCTTATACATCTATTCATTGTACGTTAAACCAAAGGTTAACGTATCTCATCAAAACTGGTGTAATTTTTTCAAAGTATTAAAAAACCTTGTTTATTGGGGGGAGATTTTAATATGCACCACATAGCTTGGGGTAATACATATTCAGACGCAGCTGGAGAGAGATTATTGAGCGCTATCGAGGACAACGATCTAGTTTTTCTTAATGACGGCTCACCTACGCTGGTACCTCGTCCGGGCCAAGTAAACTCAGCCATAGATCTCACTTTCTGTAGCCCAAATTTAGCTTCAGTAACCGAATGGAATGTAGAGAGTGACTGCTTGGGATCGAACCATTTGGTCATCCACATGAACTTAGAAGTCAACACTACTAGCAAAAAATTTCCATCACTAATAAATTAAATCTTTCTTCTTCTTAATCTTTTACCCTTTTACCTTTCGGTGTAAGGGTTCGGAGCCACCGAGCCGTATATGTACACGCATATACCGTACCGCTCCTGGCCCACCCAGTGGCATTTCCTTCATTTTCGCAGCTTATTAGAGGTCCAGATCCCTTTTTAGGATTTTAAACTGCTACGCTCTGCCGCTACCGGGTCTCGAACGCCGGCCTTTCGCACTGTGAAGCGCGAGTTTTACCACTCAGCCACTGAGGGGTTCTTCTTCTTAATTAAATCTTAAAAGAGCAAATTGGTACAAATTTGCGGAAGTCATGAATAATCTTTCATTTGTATCTAATTACCAAAATAATCTCTCTTATACAAGCTTCATAGAAAATTTGAATCGAGCAATCAAAGATACAATTCCTTCTTTTAGCAACCAAAATAAAAACCCAATCTTTAAAAAACCTTGGTGGAATAATGAGTATCAACTCGCTATATCAAGTCGAAAAGCAGCACTGGCCGAATTCTTTAAAAACCCTACATTGGAAAAATACACCGTATATAAAGAAAAGGCTGCTACTGCTAAAAAGTAATACTAAGGAGTAAACGTTCATCATGGGCCTCCTTTTGTACTCAACTAAATAAAGAAAAGCCTCTTAAAGATATTTGGTCCGAATTTAAATTGATAAAAAACGGTTCAAATGGAAATAAGCGACCAGTCATAGATGGCGAGTGGTGTAACGCTTTTTAAACAAGTTAGCGCCACCAATGGTCTATGATCTGCAAACTTTCCCTCATTATACTTCAAACTCTGATTTGCTTTTTAACTGCCCTTTCGATCCTAACGAATTAACGACGGTACTACAAACAGTCAATAAAAACCCTTCTCCAGGTTTGGATGAAATCCACTATTTAATGTTACATCACCTACCAATGGCTGCACAGCAACATCTTCTAAACATTTATAATGACATACTTCTAAACGAAAATATTCCCAAACAATGGAAAGACTACAAGGTCATCCCAATTTTAAAACCTACTAAAAGCCCACAAGAAGACACTTCCTATAGACCTATTGCCCTATCGTCTTGCTTGCTAAAAGTCTTCGAAAAACTCTTCAAAAATAGATTAGAATATTGGCTCGAATCTAACAACAAAATTCCCAAATCACAATTTGGCTTCAGAAAAATTATTCTACCGTAGATGCAGTTGTCCACCTAGTGGCAGACATCCAGACCTCATTTACAAACAATGAGTCTTTGGCTGCTGTATTTGTGGATATCAAAGGTGCTTATGATAATGTTAATTTAAACATATTAAAGAAGTGTCTAGAAAAAGTGGGATTACCCCAAAAGATGCTTTCCATAATCATCAAATTGTATACTGATCGAAGAATATTTCTTCATGTTAATAATGTTATATATGGTCCTCAAATAACAAGCTTGGGAATTCCCCAAGGAGGAATTTTGAGTCCACTTCTATATAGCCTCTACGTCTACGATCTGGATAGTAGCCTGGACCAAAACATTAATATAATACAGTATGCAGACGATATATGCATATATGTTAGGTGTTATTCTTTGGATCATATATACAATTACTTAAATAATGGTCTTCAAAAAATAATATCCTATATGACCACAAAAGGTATGGAAGTTTCGCCTGGAAAAACCAAATGTACTACCTTCACAGTCTTGAGAGATAGTGAAATCCACACAGGAGGCACAATTTACCACCACAGACATCAACGCATTGCCTATGCAGATGATTTAGCTTTACTAGCGCGTAAGGTAGGAGAACTAAAAGAGATGTTCCGTAGAATAGAAAAGAAGGCCAAAGATTATGGGTTGGACATAAATGAAGGAAAAACAAAATATATGGAGATAAGAGGTAGTAGAGACCAGATTGGACGGCCTTTCAAAATTGTTAACGGAAAGAAAGAATATAACTTTGAGAAAGTTGAATACTTTGATTATTTAGGGGTTACTTTAACGGGGAATAACGAAGAAGACCAAGAAATTACTAAAAGGATGGCTAAAGGGAGTAGAAGCGCTGGAAATCTAAATAATCTAATGAGGTCCAAATCAGTGTCCAGAAAGTTAAAAATAAGAGCATATATCACAGTTATCCGCCCTACGGTTTTATACGCATGCGAGACATGGATTCTGAAAAAGATATGGAAACTACATTAGAGAGTTGGGAAAGAAAAACTCTAAGAAAGATGTTCGGAGGGAAGAGGGAGGAGAATTTATGGAGAAGAAGAACAAATGAAGAGGTGATGAAGATCTGCGGTCAACCGAAAATAACGACCCTTGCCAGGCGGCAAAGGTTAAGATGGCTCGGACACATTGCTAGATTGGAAGAGGGGAGAACCCCTAAAGATGTGGTGGAGAGTGTAGGAGGCACAAAGAGAAGAAGGGGGCGACCACGTCGAAAATGGATGGAAGCGGTGAGAGAGGATCTCCAGATACTAAAGGTGGAAGATTGGAGAGCAATAGCCCAAGATAGAAAAAATGGAAAAACACTATCGAAGCCTTGGGCCTTTAAGGCCTGTTGGTGCTGATATATATATATACTACCTTCACTAGAAGACTATGTGTCCTTCCTGACCAACTCAGATTAGCAAATATGATTATATCACACACACGAGAACATAAATTCTTGGGAGTTTTCCTAAATAAAAAGCTTACATGGCAGAGTCACATTAACAACTTAGCTAGAAGATCTGAAAAATCGTTAAACTTACTCAGAATGGTATCCAATACAAAATGGGGAGCTGACCCTTCAATATCTTTACTCTTTTATAAAGCAACCATCAGATCCGTATTCGATTATTGTTCTGTGGTATACTCCAATGCAAGCAACACCCTCTTGAAAAAATTGATGTTCTCCAACATAAAGCTCTGCGTATGTGTGTAGGGTATTTACAAAGTACACAAATCAATGTACTACTAACAGAAACATGTGAGATACCCCTGGATATACGGCGAAAGATGTTGGGGGCAAAGTATATTGTAAAATGTTTATTCCGAAAAGACAATATTCTGAATAAAATTCAAAACCTCTTCATCGCGGACTTAACTTCTAAATTCTGGATAAGCAAAAAATCACCTGTTCTAGTGGCGAGTTATTATCTAATAGAATCATTAAAAATAATTCCACACACTGTAAAATGTGACATTTTTGATATCCCATATAAATTTTTTATTTCTCCTGTGAAATGCTGGCAATACGATGATCTGATAAAATCGTCAAATTCTTCGTCGGTAAACCACGATTTTAATAATTTGTTGGAAGAGAGATGGCATGACGCCTACATTATTTACACGGATGGGTCAAGCAAGAACGGTTGTTTTGGATGTGCATTCTATGATCCACAAAATCATTCTAGTCATTCATACAAATTGAAAAGTATAATGTCAGTCTATAGTTCTGAACTAGTCGCGATCTATGAAGCTCTTAAATATACTAACAATTTACATCTCAAACAAAGGGTCCTTATTGTAACCGACAGTAAAAGTGCCACAGAGAAATTAAAAATATAAATATAACATGCAAAATCAACCCCTTAGTAGACCAAATTTATCAACAGATCAATTTCTTAGAGTTTCCAGTGGAAATTCTATGGGTGAGAGGGCACATTGGTGTTATTGGAAATGAAAAAGTGGATGAAGCTGCTAAATTAGGATGTGAATCAGTTGAAGAATTGAACCATACATTCTCCCCTAATGATATTATTAGAACCATAGCAAAGACGATCAGTCAAGAAGTTCAAACAAATTATTTAAATAGTTCATCAGGAAAATTCTACAAACAACTCCAACCTAATATACCAAAAAAACCCTGGTTCGATAAAGTAATTTCAAAACATTTTGTTAAAACGATATGTAGGCTTCGATGCAATCATGGTTTGTGTAACAGTTATCTTCATATGATCAAAATAAAAGATAATAATTCATGTGAATGTGGTGAACACGATACACTAGAACATATTTTTATGACGTGTGGAAAATATACCAATCAGAGAATAATTTTTTGAAGCAGTGTCGAAAAAGGTTTTAAATCCCTTCAACTATATGTCAATCATAAGCTCCTTAAATATTCAAGTTTATGAAGAGATGTATCGTTTTTTAGTTAATTGCAAAGCCAGCGTTTAACGAATGTTTGCTAAGTGTGAATGTAATAACCTTTGTATTTTTCCCTTTGTGGGTATACCTTTTACCGAGGTTTAGTTATGTTACGTCTATCAAATGCCCTGATGAACCCCTGGGCGAGAAGTGAGTGTTATCCATGTGTCATTTCCTTAAGCATGAATGTAAGTATATGAAAAGTTTCGCTGTTGGACCTGGCAGAAAGCTACATCCATAAAATGAAATGAAGAAGAAGACACAAACATTTGGCACAAATCTTCATTAAATTGTTCTTGTTCGGGTTTTTTAGAGGTTGATGGTAAACATTGCGGTAATGTTTGCTGACCCTTCTTCGCCAATTTCATCTTTGATAGTATTGCAGCATGAGATGGAGTTTTAATATGCTGGTCGATTTGAAATTTTCTCTCACTTGTAACCTGCATAAAGAATATCACATCATCAGTTGTTCTCTTATAAAATAAGTGTTAACAAAAGATAAAGGAGTAATAAAAAACTAATGTGTAAAGAATTTGCGAAGCAATCGGAATAAACGACATTTAATAAAATAACCAACACAACGCTTCGACAAATAATTTTATTTAAAAATCATCAGCAGAATACGGAATATCAGATATTCCGTATTGTGCTGATGATATGCGAAAAATACGCATGAAATATACATCTCATTTTACTCATTTCAAAATAAAATTATTTGCCGAAGCGTTGTATTGGTGATTTTGTTAAACATCGTTTAAAAACTATAGATTAATAAGAGGAAATAAACTTAAATTTTACTTACTTACTTTTACAATCTTGCTGCATGCAACGCGAAATACTTTTTCTCCATCCATACGCAATTCTGAATAAGGTGCAATCCATTCAGGCACCGTCGCTATTTTCGGCATTTTTGCCATTATAATTAATAACAACCCACAAGTTTACACTTCGAAAACCAACGTAAAATGACGTTTAAAATAAATAAGATTGCTTTCGAATATGGGAATAAATTTCTCCGAATAACAAAGAAACACCTGTGCTCCTAATTTTCTGGTAAAATGTATTTTTGTATTTATTTAGAAGTTTCAGGGAATTAGCTTTTCCTTGAATGCTGTCCCGGTCTAGATGTATGGGAACAGCATTAATAAATTTTTGGAAGCCCTTATCGGAAAAGTATGGAGAAGAGGCTTCATAGAATGCTATGTTTAATTTAAAGAGGGCTGTTTAACTCTTTGCTTGTTACAACCACGACATATTTTTAGTAATGCCTATCCTATAATAAATTACATCCAATAAATAAATAAAACTCGGATACTTCAAATATGCTGAATTACTACAAAATATGCAAATAATATACAAAATGCATATATTACGCAAATATGCAAATTTATGCAAACTGTATATTGTCCGGCCTTTAGTCATAAGTTATTTTTAACAAAGGTGGTGTATAAATTAATAAATGTTTAGCCCCAATTTGTTGTACAATTGATTCCTTAAAATGAACATTAATTTTGTTGCATAATTTATCGTTGTTTATCATTAAATTAAACACTCATCCGCACTTGATAACATTCTTTACACAAATACGTTTCTTTCAATTTTTGGACAGCTGTACTTTTTCTCTTTAACAGATACGACTTCGGGATAGGTATGAATTGATTATGATAAGGAATAGGATATATTTAATACAGTTCAAAATTACTTTTGTGTAATATATGTAGGTATTGAGATTTTGAAACGTTTGCACAGTTAGATACATATATTAATTAAAAAGATATTTTATCGGGATTAATTGTTCCGGATTTACCAATATTCGCGTATACGACTGCATCTTCGATTTATTAAAAACGGTTTGCAATAATTTATTGCTATTTTCAATATAACTATAACATATTTCGTATTGTTTGATAGAATTTTATTTCTTCGATATCAATTTTTAACTTATCAATTTCGTTCCGTAATATATCTTGATTAGTAGTGAGTTTTTCAAATATTTTTGTCATTCGTTTCGAAATAGATTTTAACATGGATGTGTTCCATTCTAACTATTTATTTATACCTCGTTGATTTTTCTCTAATATGTCAAATATTTTGTGTATGCGTCCTTTTTCCGCGCTATCCATAATTCCGAATAAAAAGTTTCCAACGTTTCCTATTATATCTAATGAGGATCTCTGTGCGTTTATAGCCAGGAAATAAAGGGTGGGCCATTTATTGGTCCGATTTTGAACAGCCTGTCGATAATGGCGCTGTCAACTTTAGCACCATAAGTTGTTGATTCTAGGTTAGTTCTAACCTTCCGCTGAACAAATATGAATCAGTTTTCTTTGGAACAACGCTTTGAAATACTGAAAACTTATTTCGAATGTGGTTCTGTCATGAGTGAAATATTGCGAAAAATGCGTACAAAATTTGGAAGAAATGCAGCGCCTACCGCGCGTGCAATTCGAAAGTTGGTGCATAAAGTTCGTGAAACTGGGATGCTGGTCGATGCCAGACATGTGCCGCATACACGTCCGGTGCGTACAGCAGAAGCAATCGCTGCTGTGACCGAAAGTGTTCGTCAAAACCCCAAAACATCGACTCGGCGCAGTAGTCAACAAGTCGGCATTTCACGAACCACTCTAAGGAGGATTTTGCACAAAGACCTCGGTATGTTTGCGTATAAAATCCAACTCGTTCAGGAATTGAAACCGAATGACCTTCCACAACGTTTACGCTTCGCTGAGTGGGCTTTAAATGAGTTGAACGATGACCCAAATTTCGCACGAAAAATCATCTTTTCCGACGAAGCGCATTTTCACCTCGGCGGCTACGTCAACAAACAAAATTGCAGAATTTGGGGAACGGACAATCCACACGTTGTCGTCCAGAAGCCAATGCATCCAGCTCGAGTCACTGTGTGGTGCGGATTTTGGAGTGGTGGCGTGATTGGTCCTTTTTTCGAAAATGCGGAAGGTCGCGCCGTGAATATCGATGGTGAACGTTATCGCGACATGATAACTGACTTCTTGTGGCAGGAATTGGAAGATATCGATCTCGATGAATTATGGTTTCAACAAGATGGCGCAACTTGTCATACCGCCGCGCGTAGCATCAACATTCTGCGCACAAGATTCAACAACCGTGTGATTAGCCGTTTCGGCGATGTCCACTGGCCTGCTCGCAGTTGCGATTTGACGCCGCTGGACTTTTTTCTGTGGGGTGCATTGAAGAGTAAAGTTTATGCCGACAATCCCCAAACAATTGATCACTTGAAACAGAATATTCGTGCTGAAATTGCCCAAATTGACCAGGAAACAGTGGACAAAGTGCTTGAAAATTGGTGTTCCAGGATGGCCTACTGCCGAGCCAGCCGTGGCCAACATTTCAATGAAATCATTTTCCATAGTTAATCGGAAGAAACACTGTAGCAAATAAAGCGAAATTCATTGCAAAAAATCAGCTTTTGTCTATTTAATGATCTACTCAAAATCGGACCAATAGATGGCCCACTCTTTATATATAAAAGGAAACCCTCTATTCGTTCGTATCCTCCTTGGTTTGATCAAAATATTATTAAACATCTTCGCGATAAATACTACGCACATAAAAAGAACAATAAGTGTAACATGTGTACCCAGAAAGAGGATATGATTATGCATTGCTACTCAATAGATTTAACTACACTTCCTTACAAACCAGGCGGACTGTTGCTAGCATCAAATTGGTCTTTAGCTTATTAAATAATAAAATTGGTTGTCCGTGGTTACTTGGAAAAATCAATTTTAATGTGCCCAGACTATCTGCAGGACATCCATCCATTTTTTACATGGATGGCATAAGAACAAATGCGATGCTTAGAGCACCCATCTATGTATATAATGTGCCATAATTTTAATTTGTTTTGTAGCAATACTGATCTGCACTTTGGTCGTTTTACGGATATTATCAGTACTATTGTTAGTTTGTAATATTGTTATATACTCTTATTTACTTGTAGAATAGCTTTTTTTATTGTGTACACATTTTGTTAGTGGCAGTAAGATCTTTATTTTTGGTTTTTTTATTGTTATGAACGTATTCGCATATATATTTTTTTCGTGTATTAATTTTCCTGTACTTGGGTGTTACCCGTTGGAAATAAATTATTATTATTATTATTATTATTATTACTATTATTTATGCGCTGCCAGACTATACCACTATATAAGGCAAAACACCCCTTAAGTATAAGACGAACGGTACTGTGGTCAGACTCCAAAATTGTGTTGGATAAGAGGACGGTCCACTAAATGGAAGCCGAATGTACAAAATCGAGTCAACGGAATTCGACGCTTCGACCCAGAGCGTGTACGAATTATACCAAGTAGAGATATTTTGGATAAGGTTTATTCTAGAAACGGAAATAACAGCGCTATCAGCAGATCAACCGATAAGTCCAAAATCATCGATAATATCACTAAACCCATTTTTTGATGAGGATCATATTCTACGACTAGGTGGAAGACTCATCGAAGCCGACTTACCGTATCAAACCAGACATCATATTGCCTAAAACTACGCTCACTGATAGGATAATATTCAGCGAACTTGAAAAGATACTGCATGGAGGTATCAACGCAACGCTAGCAGCTACCAGGAAAAAGCACTGGGTTCTCCACACCCGTCAACCAATCAAAACTGTTCTTGGAGGATGTCTGAGATGTCAAAAACTTAAGGGCAAGCCAGGAAATCAACCCTTTTCCAGCACAAGCGAACCAATTGCAAACAGGAAATCCTCTCAAGATAACTGGTGTGCATTTGGCTGGTGGTATATGTCGTTACGGGCAATGGGAAAGGAAAGACATATATAATGCTGTTAACGTGTACAGTAATTAGAGCAGTTCATCTGGTGTTGGTTCTAGACCTAATGCTGTATTCGAGCATTACGAAGGTTCATTGTACGTAGGGGAGTATCTGAAATCATTTACTTCCATAAAAACGATTCCTTTATAAAACCAAAATGTAGTTCAATTACCAGGAAATTTATACAGGCTTCGGAAAATTGTTCGCGCTTTGCAAAGAATTTCAACATACAATAAAGAGTACCGTGATAGATTTACAAATTACAAAAGGTTGTAGGATAGAGAAATCTATTCTTTAAAACGCAGTAGAAAGGACGAAATATTACTGAATTTTTATAAGTAAAAGTAAAGATATTTGGAAAATAGTCAACAGTCATCTTGTGAAAAATCGTACCGCTGTTTCCCGGCCGCCAACAATCTCCAACGACTAGCCAACGATCTGAATAAAAATTTTACCATCGGACAAAATATCTATGCCAAGTGTAATGAGAATTCGCCTGTAATTGATAAAAATCCGGTGTCTTTCTTTTTCTTTCCAACTTGTGAAAAAGAACTACTTTCTTTTATTAAATCGCTACGAAGCTCAAAATCTTCTGGATATGATTCTGTACACCTATGTCCAGTGATGTTCCCATCATTTTTTCAGAGTATACTACCAGTAATCCATTATATGCATGATTTTTTCTTATTGGAAGGGATGGGGGCATGAAGCAACAAGATTTCTGAAATTTTTGTTTCGTAATAAAGATCAACTTCTCTTTGGCGTATCCAATGGCGGCGGCTGTACGGCTTGATTGAGAATATACGCAATATCTCTAAAAATGCTCGAGAGTATACCGCGTATATGTAGTATACCCTATGGGAACACCACTCCCTGTCCTTTTTAAAAATTTGTCCCGAGTGCTACATTGCTCCACTCTGCCATGGAATTAACAGCTCTCTGGAGCGGGGTTCTTTTCCGACAATTATGAAACACTACTTTTACCCTTGTATAAAAAAGGTGACATGAATGATCTTAACAACTATAGATCAATAAGCTTGCTTACAGGTTTTTCGAAAATATTTGAAAAAGTTGTTTACGATCCCTTATAAAATTTTTTTCATAAAGTACAACTTCATAAACGGCCATCAGCACGGTTTTCTTAGAGGTAAAAATATCGATCCGCACGTTTTGATTTTACAAACTTTATCATCGAGGCTTTAGAGAATAAATGTATTCCCTGTAGCGTTCTACTTGATCTCTCAAGGGCTTTCGACACCATAGATCACTCTAAGTTAACCCGTAAACTCGAACTGTACGGAATTAGCGGTACGGCCTTATCCTGGTTCGTGTCCTATTTATCTAATAGGAGACAGGCGGTTAGCCAGCAGGACAGCCTGTAAAGGTTCTGTTGCCTTTTCTGATGAGATTATTATTAGAAAGGGTGTTTCTCGGGGAGCATTTTAGAACCCCTTCTCTTTGTTATTTTAATGATAATGTGCGCCGACTGCAAACAAGACTTTAACAATAAATTATGCCGACGACACTTCTTTCAGAATACTCTTGAGGCTGTTATCGGCAGTGGTTGCAGATACTTGGCGGCTCTTGAACAGTGGCTAATTTAAGTATGAATAATAATAAAACAAATGTTGTATTATTTAGTACTAAAGCTGGTTTCTCTTCGACTTTGTTGTTAAATAACCATACGTACAATGCGGAGAGTTCCGCCCGAGTTTTGGGCCTTGCTGTCGATGAATGTCTCAAGTGGGGCGATCACATAGGCAAGGTGTGTAGCACGATGGACTCTCTCTGTTATTGTTTTCATATGCTTCGTGAAGCTTTCAGCAAGGACGTCCTTCGCGCGGCATATTGCAGCGTCTGCTATCCACACTTGAAATTTGGTATCATTTTTTGGGGTGGTAGTAGCGAACTGCGTCATGTATTTATTTCTCAAAAAAAGTTTTGCCAACTATGTTACGTTTAGATTTTAATCAATCTTGTAGAGGCTTTTTCAAAGCATACAATATTTTAACTATCTACGCTATCTATATTCTTGAAACTTTTTTATTTAAAACCTCTTTGAAGACAGCACTCTTCTGCACAATTACAGCACTAGACATAAGGCTTCCGCGGTACGCAAGATGCATGCATTCTGAAAGGACGCAATATATGTAGCCTGATGTATACAGAAAAAAATAGAAAATAAACACGAGGACTGATTGCCAAAAATGTCTGGTTGTACTACATCTCTACGTAGACGAACCATGTAGACTGCAAAAAGAGGGAAAACATGCGTTTACGTATTATCCGAGCGGTATTTTGACGCTACTTATGGCTTGCAATCAGTATTGCCTGAAATGTAGATCCGCTGAAAACAAATAAAATTATCAACCGCTTCTGATGGAGCACAATATAGGCTGTAAAAAATATGGACTGGCAACGTAACAGTATCATTTATTTATTGTTTTATAATACTTTCCATTCTTATTTAATTTATATGACAATAATCATATCTGCATATTCGTAATAAAGTCTATACATTTCTTTTAATATAAAAATACATAGTATATAACTATAACAATAACAAAGTGTTCTTATATAATTAAATGTTTAGTTATTTAAAGCGTTTAAAGGATCGTCTTCTGTTACGATAGTGTTTTCCAATTTTTTAAATTAGGTACTTTCAGTCTCCTCGAAGTTGTTGAAATGATGCTGGTGGCTGAAAAGGCATACAATAATAAAAAAACTATTTCCTTTATGCTCGAGAGAGATAACTTTAAAAAAATGTCTAAAGGCAGCGACCATGCGATGACGCAGAAACGTATATTCCTCGAGTGGGTGTGACAGAGTATTGGGAAATACGACAACGAGAAAACATTACTACGTTTGTATACCACTTGGAAATCAGCTGAAACTCGTTATTTCACTCTAAGTAACATTTTTAGAATGAACTGTAATACTGCATTCCGTAGGTTGGTGCTTGAAGAGCCTAGTACTCTACGTAGTTAGCACCATATATTCCCGGTCTAAGTCATTTATGTGTGTGTACGACTGAAATAACCCACGGTTATACAAAGGGTTCGATACAATGGTTTGTAGCAGAATTTTACGAAAATTGTGTGCCGGGTTTTCTGTGTTAGCAGTTAAACCGCAAGAATGGACTTTCAACATCGTGCTAACTGTGCTTGTTCACTTTTAATACTTTTTAATGCTAATAATGACAAATTTAAAAGCTCCAAGGAGTTATTAAGACTGGCACTTGAATGCTGTGAGATACCAAATGAACTGGCAGACCGGAATCAAGTAAAATTCATCTAGGTGACCGAGCACTCAGGAGTTAATAGCAACAAGAGTGCTAATTACTTTGCTATGCAAGGTTCAGCAAGAGTTCCATTAGTATCTGAGCTAACTTTTGGAGTTCGTGAGTTCTTACGTTTTTTCTATTCTTCGCGCGTACCTCGATCTCTATCACCTGTTGCTATTAATTAATCTTTGTTCGTGGCCCCATTCTATGCGATCGACATCCCTACGTAAACGATTGCTTATCGATTTCCATTCTCACGGATAGAGTGAACCTTCAACGATTGACGTATAATTCGGGGACTTTCGGTGTAAGACCTTGGTGATGTGTTTTCCTCGAGAGATTATAGTTTGAAAACTCGGCACATTTGTGGATATTATGGATAAATACTTCTCGTTTCCGGGCCCTCATTTTGGGATTGGATCGCCGAACCGGTGAATAGTGTTGATTGAGGATCGGAGGAGCTGATTAATTCAGTAGCAGTTGAAGCACGTGTTACATTCGTAGCCATTTTGTGTTTTACCCCGTTCTAACGGTAAGAGGTTCACTTTATCGGTTTTGGTGATCATTTTCTTAGGTTTTCTGTTTCTGTGGGGGTTTTAGTCCTGACCGTTAATCTTGGCCGTTTTAGTATTGGGATAGCGTAGCTTGATATCATGGTAGCCTTAGGCTATTGTACTATTGGACCAAATCTTAGTTTCGAGTCATTTGGAGTCATCTTGGACAATGCTATCATCTGGTCGATAAATCTGATCTACTGCCGTTCGACTGGACGTATTCTGCCATTCTATCGCATCTGGCCGACTATTGGTGTCTTATCTGGGGCGAAGCTGCGTGTGCTCGCTGCGCTAGTCACGTCTTTGGAAGGTTACGACCCCCACCTCACCACACAGCTTCGAGGGAACGCTCAGCTAAGTCGCAACCTTTTGCCAAATTTTGCCTTGTAATTCGCGTATTTTTTTATTATTGGAAACCTGTTTAGTATTTACGCATCACTAAATTCGTAAATTAGCGAACTATTTATACATTCCGAGTAAATATTTAGTTATCGGGTGAGATTCTCGCATGCCTCCCTTATCAATCATTTCATTTAAGTAGACTTGGTGAAACCACTGTAAACGATAGCGTTGGCCAAAGCAATCGGTACACATAGATGTGTAGCGATTTGAATATATTGTCGAATTGCGCCTGAGAATTTTGCTTTCCATTGATTACTCAATAGTTATTAAAGGCTCCTTAACTCTCACGGTTGGCTTGTTTTCTTTTTTTTTTTCCTGTTGTTTTCTGTAATGCCGCAAATCATTTCCCACCTGGGTTACTTGAATAACTTCGTGGATTCCTGCTTATACAAGGCTTGACAGGGAAAGTGTAATACAAGTGGCGGCTTTAATATACAGCTCTTTGGGTTTATTTAACCCATTCCCTCGCCGACTAGCTGGCTGGCACCCTGAGTGATAGCAAACTTCCTTCCTGGGGCCAAATCGGTAAGCTTTCTGTTGTGGTTTTCAAATTAAGATTTCTCCCTTTCGGGATTCAGTTCAGTCTTTAGGAATTGTGTATGGTAGTACTAATACACGACGTAACAGAGTATATTGCAAGAGAAGCTATAAATAACTGGATCAACTAACAACATACCAAACAATAAGAAAATTATTCCACTAACAGACATTCACAAGCCATGTAAAAAGTTAGCTGGAGCCCAGTTATTTCTAAGCAGCTTAAAGCCGAGGATGGTATTAGGCCTAATGACCTACACAAGCTAGGGAATCTATTCTGGAAACCTAGACTACAGATTGTGCGGACAAGATACAGAAACGACTCTACATAGACTGTCTGACTACGAGACTCTTGGTCGTAGATGACAGCATTTATTTGAATTTGTGATAATAGCTTCAGAAAACTTCTCACTTAGTTCAGCTATGGACCTGTATCATCTGGTGCAATACAGGAGGTGCTAAATTCGGTAGAGTCATAAATAACTGGGAAACGTCTAATAAGCCGAATCGACTGTGATGCGCTGAGGATCGTGGGTCACCCAAGAAATATATCATAAAAAAGTGTTTTCGAATCGTTTAAAATGGGGAAATACCATGGTATTTAATATTATTTCTAACAAAGTTGGACCGCAAGTATAGAACGCAATTAATTTCGACTTTTCTTCTGAAACTACATAGAAACAGGCGCAAAAATTACGAAAATGGATATGTATTCAACCATTCGCATTAATTGCATATTAAATATTTCAAGTCAACTCTCCACTTTCATTGATTAAAAAAACGAATTTGTTTTTTATAGGTTGCTTGAACCAGTCCTTATCTGGTAAAATACTATTATACACAACACAGTCAACGTAACCTAAGAACTTTACCTTCTTGTTTATCCTTTGTGATTTTCGCGCTAAATATATCTTCATCTTCTGACAACTGAAAATTATCTGCCGATGATGGATGGAAAGGATTCGAACTTATGAATTTCATTTTATTAGAATTATGTACATTTGACGATTGCTTGATATTGAAACTGAAAAATAGATCATCATCGTCCGTATCATCACTGAAAATATTGTTTTTGCGCGTTGGTTTATTCACTTCATCTGTTTTGAACAAACCGATCATAGTTGAATCCAATTTAACTGCATTCTGCGCACTTGTTTCATTCGGTACTCTCTCGACATTGATATCATCTATGCGTTCGTTTTTCTTATCGTCATTACCTTAAATTTGAACAAGATTATTTTAAACAAAAGTAGGTATCGTATGAGCCATTGTCCAGGACGTGACTTCAGAGATTTATGTATATCAGGTATGTAACAGAGATATGTACGTAGGTAGCTAAGGAATTTAATGCAGTGGTTTTGACAAAAATTGCCAAGAATTAATGGCAGAGATGCGAGATTGTTTAATATCAAAAGGGAACATTAAGGAGGGCACACGGTGGTTAGAAAGAGAACGGGCAGAAAAAACCTAAGCAACCTTAACAATGGAAATGGCATACACTAAATACTTTCTGAACACAGGTGATTAAAAATAATTGTTTTCACAATAAGTAACTAAGGCTCAAATGTTTAACAAAATAATAGAATAATATTTATTCTAATGATACCTTGATATTCCTTTTCTTCGGGCGACTGTAGCAGTGTTTCCTGTTTGTTTTCTCTTTCTCTAGTTTCTAGAATAGAGTAATTTTTTATGAATTGGAAATATATAGATTTCAATTAATTTACCCAGCGGCTGATGATGGATAACATCAAAAAGCTTCTGGGTACTTTCCAATTTATTATTTTTGACACTCGAAAACAAGAGATCTCTATCTGCATCGTCGAGATTCCTCTGCCGAGTCTCTACACTAATACTTCGAAACGGCCCTTCGCGTTTTTTTCGTTATAACAGTTTCGATATCGTGCTTAGCCAATAAATTAGGTTCTAATTCTTCGTTGACATGTTTGCTTCTTTGTAAAACTGTATTTTCTAAAGGTTCCTTCTTTACAATATCGTTGATAGAGTCGGTTTGTGCAAGCCCAGAGTTTATAGCTTGCACAAATTTGGCATGCAACTCATTTTTTAAAAATTGCTTTTTATCGGATATAGTAGTACCTTCAGCATCACGTCCGATTTGATGACCGTCCGCCGTTGAACTTGCTGCCAAGGTGAAATCAATGCAGGAGTTCCTAATGGCATCTCGCCCTCTCTTAGTGGAAGGTCTTCGTTTAATTGGTCCCCTTGCACGAGTCTAAAAATCACAAATGTGGGTCTACAGTTACAGTAACAGCAGGAATGTAATTATAAGATTAAAAATGAATTTTATAAAATAATGTCTATATATGAACTGAAGGTGAACTGCAAAAAGTATACCGAAGGATTATATTCTCTTCTTCATTACAATGAAAATATTGTAAATATGTAGGAGTTCTTTTAAGTTACAATGAGTTTCTTTAGCTATTCTTGCAGATAGAGGTAAAACAATACTCCTTTTCTAAATGTGTAAAATCTGATTCTGACTAAGTTCAAAAATAATTTGATTCCTAGCTGCAATGAATTATGTACATATAATATTCCAAATACTTGTACACGGACAAGTAAACTAAAAATTGAACACAAATACTATTTACTATTATCATTAGATTATACACTGGAACCGCATTTATATCCACCGTTCGAAAAGGTAAACATTGACTTATATCTTCCTGGGAGGGGATCCCACCACTGCTACACAGCGGAGGGAAAATTGACGCGCTACACGCTGATTGGCTTATTTGAACAGAGACACAACGGCTGATTGGTCCATGTGAGTCAGGAGGTATGCGAGTGGGGAATACCGAGTGGATATAAACGAAAGCCACGAGATACAAGTGCGAGACGATGTAAATGAGGGCAGATATAAATGCGGTTCCAGTTTAAGTAGGAACGACCTTGTTCTAGTGCTAGTCCAGTGCAGACCAGCCATACCTAAAGATATCATTATTTGCGGTAACAATTATCTAACCACAAATTTCTTTTTGACACAAGGATGAACGACTGGTATCTATTGTCATCACTCATGTTCACAACGCCTATTAACGCGCGAACTAGATTTTTCTCATCTCTACTTATAAGTTATGGCAGTTTTAAATTTTCTTACCTTAGTTACGTTTTCTAAGACTTCAACAACATTCTCAAGATTATTTTGGAATGCTATGGATGTATCATTGCCTTCTTTTGATATGTTTGGTGTTTGGTAAAAATCAGAAAAATCTAAGCTTGTAGATTTTCTAAGTGCTGGTGCATTTTTGGTTTAGGTGGCTCTTCTTTCTTCAGCAACTTTCCTGCTCCAGGCAACAATGCAAGGACGTTTATGTCAAGATTATGTTTTACTTTGTTAAGCGCTCCTAGGAAAATAATTGCTGCTTTCAATGTATAGGTCTATCAATCTTGAATCGCAACATTTACTCGGACAGAAAAAAAGAAGAGAGAAGTACCTAATCTCCCCACAAGAATTTTATAAATTATTTTTTTGTAATTAAACTTCAATTCTACAAATTTTAAATGTAAGAAATGGGGCGTTGTGTAACAATACTACATTTTTAAGGTAATCAACATTAGCAATGAAAGAGCTCATGTTACTCATAGCTATAATAAAGAATTCAATAAATCCGAATAATACCTTGATTTTGAATATGGTCTCGTTGCCTGCTGTTAGGTAATCCTTGATTAAATCGAGTTTCTTCTTCTTTACCTTGTTGCAGAACGAAAATAACAGTTAAGCCCTTTACAATGCATTTCAAATATACTAACCACAAGCTTTAATTTCATTGTCTTCTTCTTGTGATATAAAATTCTTTTTCATCAAATTAGGTTTTTTCGATAAGACGGGCTTCGGTTTTTGATTTTTATTATCCTTAGCGAAATCTTCTGGCAATATCTCCATACCATAATGAAGATTAGGTTTGATTTTATTAGTTTCTTCCTTACCAGTTTCCCCCTCTTCAGTTTTCCTAAGAAAATCGTATTCAGAAGTAATACTCTTCGGCTGCCGTGGTTCTGAATATTCTGCGTACAAATCTTCAAGTTTACCGCTAGGTGTAATATCTATTTTGGAGAATGAATCTTCTGTACTCTCTATGATAGCTGGAGGAATGTTGGGCTCGAAGGAATAAAAATTGTTTTTATTAGCCAAAACGCTATCGCTACATTGTTCTTCGCTAAGATCATTAGAAAGTCTTCTTGATGACGAAGCGTATGGATAGAATGAAGATATGTCGGTTTCTTGCCTACAAATACAATCACATAAAATTGATGTAGAACAGATATATTACAAATAAATGAGAAAGAGTTTATTATATCAATTTAATTATAAACAAACTTTAACCGATACGATATCTTGTTGTGTATATTTGTTTGGGAAGTTGTGAAAGAGGGTTAACAGTTTCATTAATTATCTCTGTACTAATATTATTGCAAAAGCTTTTGTGGATAACATTACAAAGACAAAAAGAATTGAATTAGAGAGCACCGTAATACGGTCTTGAAAAAGAAAAAAAAACCGAACGACGGAACAGAAAAAAACAAGACATTCAGTAGAAATAAAAATAACGAAATTAACATGGATATACAAAGAAAAGGAGAAAAGTATTAGACAGAAGCAAAAGAATATAAGAAAGGAAAGCGAAGATGAAAACCGATGAAGAGATGACCATAGCAGCAGAAAGCAAAGGATAAAGGTGGCCATACGATAAAATAAGTCTGATCTTCGGTTTATTGTATATATACTTTGAAATACGGTGGAAGTTCCCTGAGCCGAACCTCCAAAGGACAAAAGATTAAATTAAAAGTCGGTCCTTGTTTTAAAGTTGGAATACCAAGTTGGACAGCAATATCTTCTCTTCCTTTCGCCTTTTCTACCTCACCAATCAAAGAAAGTTTTTCCATTGGCGCTTTAAATTACGTTATAACATTTTAAAAACAATATCAGTTCAGTAAGTGTTACCACTAAAACTTTTCAAAAACATCACGCCCGTCATTGTAACACAGCGAATTGGTCTCCTCGTCAATGTTTTAAATGAAATACAGTGAATATTTATCATAAAAAATCCAGCTAAGCGCAAAATATCTGGTTGACTTCTAGAAATATAGATTCAACTTAACGAGGTAAAAATATATAGGACACCTAACGAAATTTAATTGATTGCAATAATATATTTGATGGAAAGAATGATTCGATTTGAAAAAGATAGAGCGGAAAGCACCATCAATTATAATAACATCGATTCCAGTTACGGAAACAAAATACATTACACACCTGCCGAATTTAATTCATTGCAATAATTAATCGATTAATTACGGAATAATTCTAAAAATTAGAGTTAGGGAAGTTTCGCTGCATAGTCAAATTGTAATGGCTAATGGCTAACTTTGAATTTAATTCTGACTAACACTTAAGTCGCACTAAAAGGGATGTTAACATATAGAACTACACAATCTAAACCAATCTCAGAGAGAATATATTATTATGCAAAAACATACCGACAGTGATAAAAAGAATTGCATTGTGTATCCACAAGGGCGATTCGTAAAGTTAGTTCCGTTTCCGCGTAGTGAGCAGAAGAATGGGGATATCGGTGCGATCGCAGTGCTGTGGTGTAGTCTGGTTCAATATGAGTCTGGCAGTGCTAGTGAAGGAATCGTTTGCACATTCTTTCGTGCTATTTTGGTTGTTTAAAATGGCTAGTGGAATTGAAAATCCCGCCGACTGTAAACTGCGTGCTGTTATCCGATTTCTGTGTGCAAAGAATATGAAGGCTGCTGAGATTCATCGTGAACTTTGTTCTCTTTATGAGAGCCGGGTGGAAGACCAACTGTTGTGACTGATGAACTTTTGAGTAATGTCGAAGAAAGATTTGGTCAAAATTGGCGATCCACATTCACAGAACTAAATGCGCGGTGAAGAGCTGCAGGACGGTGTTACTGCATGACTTAATTCAGAGGCGGCAGAGTTCTATGAAGAGGGCATTAAAAAACTGGTTCATCGCTATGATAAATACATTAATCTTAATGGCAACTATGTAGAAACTTGTATATAATAAAAACCTCTTCGTGGACTGCTATTTTCGTAATAACCAAACGGAACTTTCTTTACGCATCGCTCTCGTACAATATCTACAATCCATTAATAATAATAATAATAAATACCGAAGGGGAAAATACCAAATATTAAGATACGAAAAAAGACGATGTAGTGGTATAAAGTGTTTCTGTTTCAAATATTTTGTCGTAATAGTACTATTATTGATTCGCTTGATTTTATGCAAATTGTTATATTTAATTCCTGTATATAGACATATATGTATAGTGTATGCTCAATTTTGAGAATTGAAAACTATATATTTCGAGCTTCCCGCTGTGAATATATAATTACGTGCATATACTTGCACGTAATTCCTAGTAAAAACGTCAGTTAAGGTCAACAACGAGCAGGACGAATATACGTTTCTGAGTCGGTGTCTTAAAATCCTAGCACTTTAACAATTCTGTTTTCCAATTTGGCTTTTTAATTTCAAAATTAGCTGCCGCCAATTGTCCATAGGAATTGTATATCCGTCTATTATATAGTGCAAAGGACATGGGCGTACCTAGCGATAGGCATAGAAAATTTGTTGCTCCACCTATAAAACTCCTGATACATACAGCTCTCGCAATAAGTTGGCGAAGGGTGGGAGTGAGTTCGCACAGATAGAGGAGGGATAGATTACCTATCATTCGTCCTGCAACGTAATGGTAATTCCTATGCACTATCTGAATCAGACAGGTGGGAGGTACGTGTCCTAAATACGTTTACGGCGCATCCCCACCGCTATATATATATATGTCTTTTAATATACAGCCTGTTCAAAGTTAGGTGGGCCAGCTTTGTTAGAGACAGAAACTAAGTTAAATTAACAAATATATAGTATATTTCCTGCTGATTTCAACGGGACACTCAAAAACCTTTCTTTTTGAACGAAACGCTCTGTATGTTATTGAGTTTTTTACGAAAACTGTTTAAAATACCGTTATCAAACATAATCTGCTAAATTCAAATTATCCCTTTTGTATGACCTGAAAGGTGGTAGGCACAACCTGAAATATTAACACAACTTATGAAAAATCAGATCTGTGTATCCATACAGACAGTGTTAGATATGGGTGCTTAATATCTCCCGTCTCAATACTAAACTGCAAAAATTATAGAGGGATCACCGTCACATCTTTGGTTGGCTCTATGGGAAAATTCTCTATTTTTTTGTTTTTCAAAACATTCTCGTTGATGATTGATACACTTTTGCAAACCAATTTAATTGCATTGAACCAATTTTTTGAATAATTGCCAACTTATGCGGAATCCAACGCAACAAATCTTTTTCGCGGCAAAATTTTCGTACAATATCTTATGTGTGCTTGTCATTACTAATGTTCAGGGATGCCTCAATCTCGCATAATTAATGTCACATAACCATCTTGCATTATCACTCCGCGCACAGCATCGATGTTTTCTCACACAATGACCATTTTTAGACAACCTTCTTTAAATTAATCCGTGAGGGAAGGACGGCCATGATTGAATTCGCTAAACCAGTAATATACTTTAGATCGAATTATCGCAGAAAAAAATTCTCGAATTAATTCCATTTTTGGACCGAGATAAAATATTGAAGTCCCCATACCAAACAAATAGTACGTATACCGTTTGCAATGTCAAAATTTAAATGCATGGGTCCGATGCCACCAGCAACACAAGTGTTACCAGTTCCGAATACATAAATAGCACCCCTCGTAAAGCACTCCGACAAGGATGCTATCTTTCCCCCACACTTTACAAAATCTACATTAAAGAAATGGTGACGGCATTGTTGGCCGATATCGGCCAAGGTAAGATATATAGTTTCCTATTTCTCCAACGATCAAATTATAACAGCGGAAGATAAAGACAATGTAAACTATATATTTAGGAAATTAGTAAATGTATACGGAAAATGGAGTTTAATAATAACCATAGACAAAACACGATATATGGTCATTGGAGGTCAAGAGGAAGATCTACAGATAGAGGTAAAATCAATCTCAGAAAAGAATATAGATACCTAAAACACACAATAACATCTGATAGAAGAGACAAATAAGATCTATTTCTATTTCCTACTTTTATAGAAGGTACGGTCACGTATGGAGCAGAAAATAGGACGGAAAATAAAAGGAGAAAAAATTAATACAGTATAGCAATGCAAAAAGATGCACGATAATAGAATGCCACGAAATATTTTGTATTAAATGCAGATATTTTTTTATAAAAATAGTCAATTTTCCACCTTTACTGGAAATAAATAATAGCGTAATTATTAAAGCTTTATTTCAGAAAAAAAAATGTAATATCAGAACAATTTAGGTAATAATAAATAATAACATTGATGAAATGTAACAATACAAACATTGGAAGTAGTAATGTAAAATACAACTGTAGTTCTACCCTAGTTGAAGTATGTGCAAATAAGAATATGCAAATTAATCACTATCTGATGAAAAGCCCCAATCATCATCCGATTCGCTTAGACGAATTATGATAGTTTCATGTTCTTCATCCAATAAACCATATTCTTCAATATATTTCTTTTCAATTTTCTTTGTATGGTGACAGACCTGTATCTACTGCATCGAACGCATCTCTAATTAATTTTTCTACGTTACTGCTATTATCAACATTCTGGGGTGCTACCTTTGGCTTCACTATGCTCCAAAT
Source organism: Chrysina gloriosa (assembly GCA_038088585.1). NCBI lineage: Eukaryota > Metazoa > Arthropoda > Insecta > Coleoptera > Scarabaeidae > Chrysina > Chrysina gloriosa. The sequence continues at coordinate 12,603,446 of CM076095.1, forward strand.
AGGTTCAATGGGATTCAAATCACAATGATATGGAGGCGATCTAAGGACCGTATGACCATTATAGATTGCAATGTTATCAATTATATATTGTGGACGTGGTTTACTGCTTTTTACAGTCTCTAATAACCCACTCTTCAACATTGAAGGACTATGGGTATTGAGTTGCATTGCAGCCATGTATTATTTCAGCCTTTTTATTTGTGCTATTTAATCGTTTATTCCTCTGGACACTGATATGATGCGTTGTCTAAAATAATATTTACATGTTCTGGCATATTTGGCAGAACCTGTGAATCAAGCCACCGTTTGAAGTTGTCAAAATTCATTTCATCATGATAATCACCACCCTTAAAACAAAAGTAATGCTCCTGGGATAAACCCCATTTTACCTCCAACAAGACACACACCCATCTTTTCCCAGTACCACCTTTGTTTAAATCACCAGTCTCTTCTGCATTCTGCCAGCACTCCAAAACAGCATAATTTTTGTGCACATAGCTTTCATCAAGGTATACAACTGGTCTTAGATTTTCTTGTTCATCATTGTTTTTTTAATCTTAAATATTGTGCTCTCCATGCTACAATATCATGATGTTCCATATAATATCTTTTATATTTGAACCCCATACCAATACTGATTTTACGAAGAGCTTCTTTACAAGCGTGAAACCCAGTTTCTTTTGTCATATATGCATGCATCATATTTAATGTTGGCACAATTTTTTCAACATCATATATTCTGTGCCGTGGAACGCATCTGCAATATAAATATTAGTACTATTTTCATGTAACACTAGGAGTAGATTTAAATTAATTGTCAATGTCATCTAACACAATACTTGGAGGTTTTGGTATTAATATGGATGTTGTGGGTTGACTTTCTGGTTTTGGCTTCTCAACCTGAGCCATCTTAGCTTTAATACGAACGATAGTTCGTTTTGATCGACCAATCATAGCAGCTACTCTAGTGATTACCTGCTCAACAGGAAATGCATCTGTTCCAGATTCTCTATCAAAGATATAGCAATAGTTTTGAAAAAACTGATAAAAAAAAATAAGCAAAATAAACAGAAAAAATGGACAAGAGCAGCAAATATGAAACACGAAAACCAAACCAACAAGACAAGACTGTATCAATTCAAACTTGCATTGCTATTGGCTGGTCTTACAACCGCGCACTAGTAATTCACATATTTCCCGGGAGCCAAATAGCGTTGATCGCAATATAGTTATAACCAAGTCGCCAGTATGTATATATTTGTATATATGTATATATATGTATATATGTATATATATGTATATATGTATATATATGTATATATGTATATATCTACAGTGGCAATCAAGCTTAGAATAGAAAAGGTCTTATAACTGTTAAATTCACATGCATTTACCTTCCACTTTGATCTCTGACAATACCACTAGTTTCATTGAAAACGGATGGAGGTTCCCTATCAAATATACTTGATCTATTTTCACCTAAGTTTTCATGATGATCAAATGTATAAATATCATCATCAAAAACATTTCGTTCGGATTTAGTGTCCCAATCATCGAAATCTGGTGGAGGACTGGGATCAAACATATTCATGGCGGGAATCCTGTCAATCATTGAAGAAAACGTTCTTTCACGTAATTGAGTTGTATCCACGGATATCTCTTTCTTATTTTCCTTAATTTCCTGTGCTGAATTAGCGTTTTGCAACACATTTTCCGGTGATTCTTCTGTAATATCGTGATCTTGTTGAAATGAACAATTATTTTCGCTGTCTGTTATTTCCTCTACACCTTTAGACTCTATTAACAAAGGTTTCTCAACAGTATCTAGTGAATTATCTATTTGTACCTTGCTGTCTTCAGAACTAAATGTATTCCCTCTTTGATTAAAATCAATCCCGTGTTTCGAAGATGATTTCTCAAAATGATTATCTCCAATCGCCTTAACAGAATTATCTTCACTTAAAGCAATTGATGCGTCTCCCCTATCATTACTTTGTAGATTATCACATTTATCTTTGAAAAATTCATCTGATTTAATACCTTCCTTTTGATCAGTTGCTTCAATTTGTATTCCAAATAGATCATCATTTAAATCATCATCGACAAATATTGTATCGCTAACTCTATTATTTTTCACAAATGTACCACTATCAAGATAATTACTTATAGAGTTGTTAGCAGTATTATCACTATGAAAAATATTACCTAAGGGCGTTCTATCTACATTAGCATTCTGAGAAATGTTCTTGTCTGAAGTCAAAACTTCAGAGTTTACCAAATTTTCTATTACAAGATTGGTAGCTTTATTTTCGAAATAGTCATCTTGATTTGCAACAAAAAGTTTACCTGTGCCAAACATACTACTAGAATCATTATCTGATAGTACATTTGTAGAAAATAGATCGTCTTCATCATCTTGAAATAACAAATTAGGCTTTCTTTCGTCTTTTTCGAAATAGGTTTCTTACTTGAAGAAAACAAATCTTCATCTTCATTGTCGGCATCATCATCAAAGATATTCTTATCTAATTTCTGTTTTACGGCAGTAGGTAACCCTACTTCCTTAGATGATTGCAATTTCTTAGAACTTGGTCTAGAAGGAACATTTTCTATTATTTTATTCTTTGATATGATCCTTGAATGTTTTGAAGAAAACAAATCGTCAGAATCAGAATCATCTGCGGAAAATATACTGTCACTAGGCTTTTTACCAAAACGATTTTCTGTTGTTAGAACAGATATTGTACCATTTTCCTTTGAAATATCCTGAATTTTTTTAATTGTCCCTTAGTTTTCATTTGTTCAACCCTATTTACCAATATATGACTTTTTGTTTTGCCCACTCCTTCTCTATCTCCTACGTTTTCATCTTTTTAGTAGAATATGCATATATGTTTCTTGATTGAAAATCATCCTCAAATTGACTTGAATCATCAGGTAAACCAAGAGGATCTTCAAATAAATTTGGCGTCATATTCGAAAATAAGTCGCCCTTAAATAGGTCATCTTCATCATCAAACAAATCATCAATCTTTATTTGTTTCTGACGTTGTTTTACATTAGCTTCTTGTCCATTTTTTATATTTTCTACTTCTTTTTGAAAGATATTGATCTTATCAACTTCATCCTTTGGAGATTGATTTCCAGAATTTTCCGACGAGGAAAAAGTTTTGTTCTTAAATAGCTTCTTATTATTTCGGCCAGGAAATAATGTAGAATCATTAATCACCTGTACACCATGTACAGAGGCCTGCAAAGAAATACTAAAATATACTGATATTGCAATCAAATAATAACATACTTTTCTCTTTGCTGTATCTACAGTTATCAAATTTTCATCCTTGAAAAGAAAATTTCTTTCTTTTGCTTCCGACTTACTATTCTTTATAGGAAGTCCACTATAAGATATGCTATCGTCACTATTACTATCCTTATCAAATAAACTCTCTTTTTTAACTTATGAGTTATTTTTTTAGTAGTTACGTCAGCTTTTGTAAATAGTAAGTCTTCATCGCTTTCTAACTCATCACCAAACACATCACCTCCATTCTGCATATAACAAAAGATTTTCAAAAATAGAAGTTAATTTAATAATAATAATACCTTCTTATTTTTCATTTAATGCTTTTCTGATATTATTTTCTACAGCTTTCGATACTTCATGCTGACTACCTTCATCTTGACCTGCAAAGAGATTTGGCACCGTGGCATTATTTGGACCTAAATTAAAAAATAGATAATATAAATATCTGTAAACATTATTACAGGTAAGCCTCGTATAACGCGGTACTTCTATGTATGTTTCAATAACGCGATTCCGAAATTGTTGCGCAATCTTGGTTAACACGGACTTTTATACCGCAGTATCACTCTAACCCGCATTTTTATCTCGAAAGCTGAGAAATCATTTTTATTGAGAATCATCAGTGTCAAATTTAAGCAGTTGGAAATTTCTCTAGCAACATACTATGAAAAAATTTCCAGCTAACAACAATTTTGTGCACCCATGGTTGAGCGGGATTTACTATTTTTGCAGAATTTCAATATAAACAATACAATGTTTTTGCATTTTTCATTTAATATCCGCCATATTTAATTTGACTGGCAGAAAAATCTCAATTATGAGCCCGGACTCTAAAAGAGCACATCTAAAAACACTCAGAATCATTACCTTTATTCATTTATTTTGTTTATTACAAACAAAGAGCTTTGGCATTAATGTTATAATAGTGAAACCAATGAAGGAAACGCGGAGCCCAACAATTAGGATTTTAGCAAATACTGTAACGTATGTCGAAAAAATTTCATCTGATGAAGTTATCCGTTCAATAAATAGCTTACTGAATCAACAAAATGTGATTTTAGAAGAGTTATTCAGATTAAAACAAAAAGTTATTTATTCACACACTATGATAAAATAAAGTTAATTTATCTATCTACATTATTTCAAACTCAGTTTTATCTAGGGAAAATTTTACTACCAACTACGTCAGTTGAAAGTTGCATTTGTTTATTGTTAGAACCTTTGCATACCTGTTAATTTATTTTAACAAAACTTACATTTTGTTACATGTATGGTATTTTGTTTAGGAGAGAAATAATATATTCGGAACGTAACCCTTCATTTCGTATAAGAAGTGAGTTTTAAAACACAATTTAATTACATAAAGCGGAATCTTTCGGAACGTAACCTCCACGTTATATGAGTTACCTATACTATGAATATCGGTTCGCATATCATGCAAATAAATCAGCCATGGTTTTTACAATATTCCAAACTAAACCATTATCGACTTAGAAGAGTTTGAATGTTGATCATTAACATTATGATGATTGATATTCAAACTTATATATTTCATTAAATACGTATTCGATAAAAATATCCATAAATTTTAAAAATGTATTCACCACACAAAACATTTGATACAGTAAATACACATATGTCTAGAATTTTAGACAAAGCAAACACGACATTAATATATAACAGTAAAAACAATACCTACTTTTTGTTTGTTTCTCAATAACACTGCTACCCCAAAATGGTTCATCATTCATATCATTGAATAAGTCATCGTCACCAGAAAATATACCCTGATTTTTAAATTTTGGTGAAGTTTCGTCCTTTAAATCATCTAATGGTGGAGGCTCATCAGAAAACATATGATCTAAGAAGAACCCAGAGTAAATAAAATTAAAAGCAAACCAGAATTTAGTAAATTACCATATTTATCATAATTGCCAGTTGTTTGAATGGGTCTAGTATTGATTAGCGGTTCTTGTGCTGTGTTACTGATAATATTACCTAATTTAGCTGCTAATTGCTCAGCAAACGAATTTTGAGATGTAGGAGCCTACAATCAAAAGTATGTATATATAATATTAACTTAAAAGGATAACTTACCTGTACAGATATAGAATTATAATCCTCGCTTGATCCCAAATAATCATCTGGTCTATTAGTATCATTAAAGGTGGAATTAGCGACTGGTTGATCTAGTTTATTTGATAAATCAGCTTCGGATGGTCCACTTTCAGAAACACTGTTTGTCTTTAATATTAAATAATATGTAAGTAAAAAAATAATGAACGATCCAAGAATGTAGTACAGTATAAGTTTAACAAATGTATGTTCTTCATGAAACAATTTAACAATGCAATATAATAATTCAATTTCAATTGGATAATTTCATAAATAATCTTAGGTACTATCATATAAATAAACATCCAGAGCACTACCGCAAGGCACCCCTGCTAATATTGGTTTGAAGTCTGCGAATTCGTCATGTTTTTCGACAAAGAAATATCTATCCAATATACAGGCTGTCCCAGACTTCACTCCCCAGGCTTGTAACTTCGTTATTGTTAACAATAGATAAAACAAAGTATATATATATTCTTAAATGGGAGGAACTTCTCTATACGATAGGAAAAACCAATTTACAAAAAGTGCGTTAGTGTAATGACAGCTATATTCAACTTTTTTTTTTTCAAATAGCACAGTATACTTTTTTTTTTAAATATTCAGATGGTACCTTTTATTCTCTTTACAGCCATATAAATTAATATGAGCCTTACATGGGAAAATTTTCGAAAAAAACTTGACCCAAAGTTTGCCATGCAAAAAATTGTGGTTTATAGTGTTTATCTAGTAGGCGATGAAATCAACAGCTTTCTACAAACAAAAATGTGTCTTTATTCGAATAGCAATTAAATGTATGCTATCAACTACATCTAATAAATACAAAGGTTTATTTTTAATGTATCCACAAGGCATTTATTAAAAAAACCCATCTTTGAATAAATTTTCACTTGAAGTTATATTCAGTTCAAATCAAATTTTTTAACAATGGCACTTATAAAATTATCGAGATAAAAGCTATTAAATATTTTATCAACTGTCGTTAACAAAGAAAATATCAAGTAGGTAGGTACATGTGCTATTCGGACGAATAGCATGCTGATTTTCAATTGTTTTCTAAACAAAATTCTGTCACTTTATGTTGTTAAATTCATTGAAGTTATTATTATTCCTTGTATTTTGATAGAATATGAATTATTCGAATTCCGAAAAGTGCGATATGATGTTAATGTATGGTTTGTGTGGAAGTAATTCGAGGGAGGCAGCTAGAAGGTATTGCGAGCAATATCCTGAGAGAAGACATCCTGATCATAAAACGTTTAAAAATTTGGAAAACAATCTTAGCATGGATCTTTTGTAATAAATAAAAATATACCGCTTCCTAGGAACATACATGCTGCTGATAAAGGACATATGGTAGCTGTTCTTGCTTATATGGAGGTCAATTCTACATCTTCCTTAAGAGAAATAGCCGCAAAGTGTAATATTTCAAAATCGTCAGTGCGACGCATTTTAAAACGAAATCATTATAAAGCATACAAATTTAAGCGCATACATAAGCTTCACCCCGGAGATTCAGAGAGGAGACTTGAATTTATTGCATGGGTTCTAGTGCAGTATGATCACCAACCTGATTTTTTGAGACAAATAATGTGGTCTGACGAAAGTAGATTCCATAACAATGGATTGGTTTCAACACAAAATTGCAGATACTGGTTCACAGAACAGCCACACTGGCTGAGAGAAACGAATAATCAATGGGTTTTTCAATAAATGTTTTGTGTGAAATTCTTGATGGGCGTTTAATAGGGCCACATTTTTACGATGGGACACAAACTGGCAATCGCTATTTACATTTCCTAGAAGAGATATTGCCAGAACTTATGGCAAATGTACATCTTCATATAAGACAAAATATGTTCTACCAACAAGATGGTGCTCCAGCACACAACAGTGTGATCGTACGAAATTATTTGGACACTAATTTTCCTCAACGATGGATGGGAACACATGGTCCGGTGGCATAGCCAGCTCGCTCTGCCGACCTCACGCCGTTGGACTATTTTCTGTGGGATTACTTGAAGGAACGTGTTTATAAGGTAGCCGTCATAAATGTGGATGACCTAAAAGGCAGAATAAGAGACGAGTGTGCAAACATTTCCATGCACACTTTATTAGAAGCGACAAACAAACATTTTCTGCATCGTCTAGAGATATGCTCTAATAATAATGGAAGCAATTTTGAACAATTTTTATAATAATTTGTAATTATTGCTCATTAGTTTTGTAATTATTAGTTAATTAATTGCTATTCGAATAAAAACACATTTTTGTTTGTAGAAAGCTGTTGATTTCATCACCTACTAGATAAACACTATAAACAACAATTTTTTGCATGGAAACTGTAGGTCGTTTTTTTCGAAAATTTTCCCATGTAAGGCCCATATTAATTTATATGGCTGTAAAAGAGAATAAAAGGTACCATCTAAATATTAAAAGAAAAGTATACTGTGCTATTTGAAAAAAAGTTGAATATAGCTGTCATTACACTAACGCACTTTTTGTAAATTGGTTTTTCCTATCGTATAGAGAATTTCCTCCCATTTAAGAATATATATACTTTGTTTTATGTATTGTTAACAATAACAAAGTTACAAGCCTGGGGAGTGAAGTCTGGAACATCCTGTACATATATATTTTTTCATATACTTTCCAATTGAAATACAAAATGCTTACACATTTATTGATCTCTGATAAATTGTAAGAAATGGAATTTATCAAAAAAACACAGACAGTTTCGTTTTCATTTTTAAATTTAAAACTCTAATGCAAAATAACCACATTTGGTAGGTATTTATGTAAACTATAAAATCTATCCAAAAAGCCATAGTTCACAAACTTTTATATACCTGTTGCATACTGAATACAAATACAATACAATACAATATACTTGAAAAATACCTGTAATCTATTAGTAATTGGCAAATCTGATTCTGAACCACTTTCATTACACTTTTCAGATAGTTTATCATCTTCACTTTCACTTGAGGACTCATCCAAACCTACATGTAATTTTTGATACCATTTTTCAGTTCCAATAACATAAGGTAAAGGCCTATCTATATATGGATCTATGGGACTTAATACAATACTGAAAAAACAAATTATGAACACTTCAAACAGAAAATATAAATCATTAACCTTGTAACACCTAGTTCTTCTTCTGAATCACTATCAACAACTTCTACTTTATCAAAATATTTATTAATAACTTCTATGCCTCTGAATGCTGCTAGTTTCATACCATTTTTATTTATTTCCTCAATGTTATTCTTATTAGCCTCTTCCTGGAAATTACAATATATATATATATACATAAAATCAACAATAAGAATCAAAAGAAAAGTGAGATACCTCCACTGACGTTTCTTCATTGGATAACAATGTCTCATCATCTTCATACACACGACTTTCAATAAACTGTGTATTGCTCAAACTTAAGAATTTATTTCTTGCTATATCCAAAGATATAGATGCCTTTGTTAAATTATCTAAAAGAGTATTCACATTGTTGTTAATCGTAGTTGCTTTACCTAATAAATCCTACAAATTAAAATTAGTATAATATTATCGTATAGACACCAATTTACCTCAGAAAAAACTTCTAAATACTTAAGCAAACTAAGATCGGCCGCAAAACTCCAATTTGAAGCATTTTCAGCGATTTCTTTGGGATACCAAGACCTTTCCCATGATTTCTTACCATCAGACATTTTCAAGTTGAATCCAATCACTCTACTCTTTGTTTATACAATACTACATACAAAACAACCAAAGATTATACCTAAACAACTAAATGTCAAATAACGTCTGTCCGGCAACTGGTTATTTGATTTTATTAATTTTCTTAACTTTAACTTTTTAAATACTGTAAATTAAAGATGTAACTATTAATTCTATTGTACTTGTAACATTTTAATTCAAACATAAATGCTTCACATCAATACTATTTCTTTGGCTTTTGGTTTTAAACCCATATCATGTCCATATTTATAAAATGACAATGATAGCTGATTTACATTTTGTTTCATGGCCATATACAGTCGCTTGCAAAATTGAGCGTACATGAATAAGATCAAATTATGTTTGTACCTACTAACGAACGTAAAATACAACGGTCACGGTACTACTTGTTAGAAAAGTGCCTTTATGTTTTCATAGTTGTAGTAATGTAGGAAGTTTTAGAATAGTTAAGTTTTCTAATCAATAAGTTGTACAATGTAGAAGTGATCAAGTGATGAAATGGAGTTGTAACGGTTGTAACGTAATAAATATAATAATATTAAAGGAGTAGAGTGCGTATCATTTTAACACTACTGAAATGAAACGTGTCAAATATAAAATTATGACCCTAAAATTAGGCATACAGGCGTGTATGGACTATTGCGGCAACAAAAATCCGGACAAGTCTTAAGCCCGTCTAACTTGGTCTGACACGGTCAAGTTTCTTGTACATTTTTTCTATCAATTTTCTGTTGTGTGAAAAATTTAAAGAAAAGTATACAAAAATTGAAGTAGAATTTTTCTGTATGCATGGGCTCTTTAATTTTTGTCAATTTTCTATCAACGCAAGCACAGAGCATCAATTTCAAAATTTCGAAACCCTTAGTCTGCCGTTCCACCACAGTGCCACAGTTAGTTCTAAGGTTCTGGGTTTCATGTCAGTTCTATCGGGAGGCTGTGTGAAACATTGCAGTTTATAGATTACATTGTATTTAGTTTGGATAAATAATGGAGGAATGTTTGCTGTTAGCTAGCGCTGCTGTAGCTCTACTGCTGTGGTTTTATTAAAGAAAAGGCGAAAAAAGACAAGTAAAACATGGAGCAGATCATGGTTACAAAGACGAGAACTTGGTAAAGGGGTATTAAATCTTCTAAATACTAAACTGCTGACTGAAGACATGTCAAATTACCGTAATTATTTAAGATTAAATAATACCCAGTTTCAAATGTTGTTGTCTTTAACCTTCCTATACTCATGTCAAAATGAAAGACGTATACTATACTATATAGGTCGGTCTCACAGACCGTATGCGTGAGTATAGGAAGGTTAATTGAAAAAGATATTATAAAAGCAGATACAACAATGCGTACTAACGTATCTGCCGAGTATAGATAGCATATAGACAGTAATCTTGTTGGTATTAAGTTCACAACAAATTAATTATTGCAGAATACAAGTAACATTAGGATTTAGAGTCTATCAGTACACAATATTAATATAAAATTAGTGAAGATGATTGCAAGGACTGTGGCGTATTTACTGACAATATCAATACAAAATCCACATATGAATTAACTTGTAAATGAACACACAAAATAAATGATGAAACAACTTTGGTATTCTTTTTTATTTTGTGTGTTCATTTACAACTGAAACACTTTTTCGTTCGAAAAAATAACGTTTTTCCAAAAGTTCAAATTGTTGGATAGAAATTCCCATTGCAAATCTATTACCTAGTCTTCTTACGGACTATTCTTCCCCCAGTAATGTAATTATTTGCATTTTTTCGATAGCACCTAAATGCGGCATATATTATGTCAATTTGACAATGCAAAAATCGGATTTAAAATAAGTTATTTTAAGTGTCCGATTTTTTGTTGCCGCGATAGCCTATTGCGTTATAATGTAGTGTAAATCTGGCTTTTGCCAAATGTTACTTCATTTTTAAATCATGATTGACATATATCTTTATACTGCGTCTAACAATAAGTGCTGCTAAATAACCGCAAGTAATTACATTACTTGGGGAAGAATGATCGATAAGGAGACTAGGCAATATATTTGGAGTCTCCAAAGACACTTTTCACGGCATTAAAAGGAAATGGTTACATCAAAATTGATATGAATGAAATGATAAACGGTTGATTTATATTGCTAAAAATAATCAAAATGGTGTATAAAACTTTGTTGCCACAATAGCACAATGGGACAAAACTAAACTTGGACGATATACCGTAAACTATACGAATTCGAGGCTTGTTTAGAAAAAATATTTCGCCCGTATGGACAAATGCCGATAAGGTTCAACATCGCTTGCAGACAGATTGCCGATACTACTTTATCGCTTGCCCGTCGTCAAAGTTTACTTTTGTCGCATTGTATGTTACATGCTTGTCTCGGTTAGAAACAGGTTGCCCATACTATACTTTGTTCCACTCACCACAATTGCTTAATAATAAAATTCGGTGATGCGTGTTTCGCTATCACGAGGCAAGCATTATCAATGGAATTTGTTAAAACGATGGATGCCGTGTGTCATTAAGTAGTGTAAATTATATATCATTCATAATAATATATCACCGAGTGTGATAATTAAAATTTGTTAAAAAGTTGGTTGACCTGTTATCATTAACCTTCCTATACTCACGCATACGGTCTGTGAGACCGATTTATATAGTATAGTATACGTCTTTCATTTTGACGTGAGTATAGGAAGGTTAATTATTGTAAATCGGACTGGTGCTGTCACTCCTCCAAATTTTACCTATTATTCAATGATAATGTATCAATAACAACTTAAAATAAAATTCGGAGGAGTGAGACAGCCTCAGTCCGATTTACATTACTTAATGATTACACGTCATCCATCTTTTATCAAACTCTATTCCAAAGACCTTTCATTCGTCCACATACACAATTTTAAATATTCTTATACAAGTTTCAATGAAGTATAAGGTTACTATATCTATTTCAATGACGGTTTGTACTTCCTACTTTAGTTAACTTAGTTCCTTCGAGGACAATAGATGGGGAGCAAAACACTTTTGTAGCAGTTCCTGATGCTTGATTCTCCTCTCGTCATCTTTTCTCTTACACGTCTCAAACGAATTAATTGTATATACAGTATATACATAGAGTTTATACAGAAACTTACATAACCTCAAGTTTTGGTAAACTACTTCAAATTTGTTGGAGAAATGCGCTTGTTTTATACTTTATGTAGACGAAGACATATGCCCAATGGTAATATTTATCGTGGAAAGAACCGTTTGTATAAGGAAGTAACACAAGAACACATGTGTGACTTAAAAATCAATTCAGAATTGAACAACAGAACATGTTCTATTTAAGACATCCATATCTAACACAGGTATGTTAGAGAGAAACTGTTTTGATGAATACAAATATTGTGCTTACAGGAACAGTCTAGCGGTCATGCAAAAGCATTAAATAAAACAAAAGACAGAATGGAGAATATAATCAAAACCAAAAAAGAATTTAAGGAACATGTTACTTTAGAATCAAGACTAGGACACCTCAGGTACTCTGAGACCTGGGATTAGGAATGATACATAAAAATTAATTTTAAAGGAGAAATAGGGTTAGTAAAAATTTATGTTATTTTTCTATATTATGGTCCCCTAATATTCTTAGGTTTTATCCTGTTTCTGACATGTTTCTACTACATGCTCCTGATAAACATGTAACGTCTGATGTTTAAATGAGTATAGCAGTTCATGATTATTAACCTTAATTTTTCTATTGAATTTATCGCCATGAATTCTTGGCCATTGCAGATAGGTGCCTACCACCACCAATGTCACAATTTTATTGTTCTGGACGACAAAGCACTGCCTGACATCACAATTTTATTATGCTAAATGGTTATAAAAAGTTAATTTTTGAATTCAGTTAATTAAGCAAAATTAAGTCTTATTGCAAAATCCTCTCATCCTAACTATTTACAATAGTTAAAAATATTTCGGCTGAAAAGGGTTAATATTACACGTTTAGAAAAAGGACTCCACTGAAATCGACCGCATGGTACTGGAGCTCAGATTCGCTGACAGGTTACAGTAGTTTATAATCTATGGCTGATATTAGTAGAGTCAAATCTGTGGCATCTTAATAGCAAGCGCCTAACTCATAATAAGTAAGGTTTGACAAGCGAGTGCAAGTTCTGTAAACTGGACTGATGCTGTCCCTCCCCAGAGCCTTACCCTCCCCCGAATTTTAATATCGCGCCTTGCAAGACAGGCGGTGGAGGGACAGCTTACAGTCCGGCTTACACCAATTAATAATAACTTATGCAGTCGTTTGTTGAACCTTAGGAATCAGATATGTAGTGCCTATTTATTAACCATCAAGTCCAGTAATTTGACAAAATGACATTAGAGAACAGGTCATATTAACTATATACATATGTTTCGGTTCATAGCGCCCCATGCCTTTGCGGCCCATCTTTCACTTCCATCTCTCTCTGTTTTCTAATTCACCGATCTGCAAGTTGTTTTGAGTCTTTCTCGTTTTTCCTGTCTATTGGAGTCCATCGTAATATCATTTTTGGAAGTCTCTGTTCCTTCTTTCCACACGTCACTACCAAATTAACTATCTTCGTTGGATTTCACTAGTAACAATGCCATTAACCGCCATTATTTCTCTTAGTTGGTTATTTGGTATTCTTTCTGTTCTAGATTTTTCAGCGGATCTTCGCCAGAAATCCATTTCGAGTGCTAAAAGACGTCGTTCTAGATTTTTGTCAATTTGCTGTGATTCACATCTAGTATATACACTCGAGTCTCGTTTATTTTGAGGCTCATGTATTTTGAGTTTCATTTATCTGAACTTGGGGGTCTCGCTTATTTAAGTTCTACGCTCCCCTCCATGTTCCAGAATTTCACCATCACGCTAGAATCTAGAGTGAGCGTGGAAGAAATAGGAGGGTGGAAGTGACGCATTTCCAGTTGGCATGGCAACGGTGGCGGTACTGGGAACCCCTCCCAACTTATAAACGGAACTCGTTCGCTTCGGAGGACTAAAGATAAACGATACTCGACTGTATCACTATAGTTTCCAAGATCGAATTAGATAGGTGTTTTCACGTGAAATGCTCTTAGACCACAAGATGTAGACATCCTATGACTTTTCTATCCTTTCCGTTGTTTGATCGATTCTGTCCAAGTATCGAAATTTATAAAAAGAATACGTTTGTTTGCTATAATGTATTATACAATAATATGTACATATTTACTACACCACTTAAAAAATTATGTGCAGTCACACGCGGTAAAAGTGAAACCTTCAGAAAAGTAAACTGCGAAAGAATAAGACGAATGCAGTATCAGGAGTGGCATAATTATAGGGTTTATTTATTATAATATTGGTACCAAAGCTTCGTAATACGCAGGCAGTACGTACAAACATACAAACAGAACGCTTTGACTAAAGCAAGTAGTGATAGGAAAAATCGTTGTTTTAAGTAAACTTTATTTATTTAAAATAACAGTTTCGACCGTTACTATTATTTTGAAATAACGGTTGCAAAATAAGTTTTTACTTCAAAAAGTCTCACTTTTGTTTGTTTTGTAAGCTTTGCATCAATGTAAGTCCATGAATTTATGTCGTGATAGTATTTCAATATCTCATAATCCCCAACATTAAACAAATGCGTATTATAGATTTCATTAAATTTCGTACATTCAATGCAGTACCTAGTGAAAGAGAAATTAAATTTTCCTTACAGTCTTCTGGTTTTGGAAATCCTGGATCGTCCTTAGTGCCGATAAAAGAAATACTTATTTACAGAAATAATTTTAATTTCAATCAACAATTAAAAAAGGCAATTTACATAAAATGACAAAAAAACAATGAATCCTACCCATATAACGGGTTATAATTTAAATTTCGGGCCCGTTTGACTATATTTTTGTGCATACGTTCTTATTTACTCTTACAGCTTATCTTAATTGTTCATCGTGCTGTGCTGTGTGTCGTGGTGTTTCTGGTCGCAACGCTTGTTTGCGGACGGTCTGCTGATGGGGGTGAACTTCTCCGAATTCTTGACGTTGTCGCTCACCGACTTTTTTTACTTTCTCACGGCGGTCGTCGCTTTACATTGTCGCACGTCGACCTTCTTTTCTCGCACGTTCACAACTTCCAGTTTTCGTGGTTCGCCGACGACCTCCTCTCTTCGTGGCCCCTGACCCTTCGTCTTTTTCTTCTCTATCTCTTGAGTGAGGGCCCGCCTTCTTTTGTATCCACTGGATAAACAAACCCCCGCCGTCTCTCCGCCCGGTTTGCAGCGTATTCCTTCGACATCCTTATCGCGTTCCCGTTCGCGCACTTACAATAACAGAACCCCTCACCTTCGCATTCACGTTTTGTTTTGTTTTATCGGTCACATACATACATTAATACGACTTAACCTATGATTATATAAATGCATAAACAGGACTAAGCAATTAGCTAAAGATATTACTCATATAAAGTTTGATTTAAATAAAGAAAACAATAGCGAATAAAAAAATGAAAATCGGTAGGCGTCCCATTACACATGGCAGTCATAGACCTAAGATCTCTTAGTGCAACTTGTAGATTCTCTGCCGTAACGTTAACATAACGTAACACTAATTCAAGTTTGAACTAGGGGATACTACAAATCGTAATCTGGTATTACTTAAGATTTGTCAACGATTCTCTTTTCCCGGCCTCCTATTGTTGTCTTTACTTCTAGCCCAGTCAAATTAGTCAGAAATTTCACGTGAAATTACATTAATTCCGCACAGCAATTTTTTGCAATCGTTAGGGGATCCCTCTGGTAGTCTAAATCTCGATTTTCGACCGCCTGGAGGGTGTGCGTTAGTCACCATTTTGTTTTTTCCAAAAATGGGTTTTTGGCAAATAACTCGGTTATTTTTGACTTCAGGTGAAAAATTATCATTAGTAAATACGATTCATTTTGTTTATTCTATAAAAGTCGGTTTAATCAAAGTAGGTACATCTTCCTGAAATGTTGTATAGGGCTATATCTTTCCGAACAACTTTTCTTATAACATTTTGCCTTATAAACAAAAAGGGTACTTTACCTGAAAAGAAAATAGTTTTCGTTTCACTCAAGACCGACTTATTTTTCAAAAACTAGAAACGTTCTTAAAATTCTATTCACACCAAGCAGAATTTAATCCCACAATTTTAAAATAAAATTAAAAATGTATTAGCGCAAGTTTATTTTTAGTTAGTTATAGTAGTATATATAGTATAGTTATAAGAAATCTAGAGCTTCTTTTGTTTTTGGGATTTTGTTACACTTTCCTAATATTAATATCGTTTAAATAAAGCTTACGAGGCAACCCATTTGTTTTAATTGATTAATGCGTGTTTGTGGAATACATACCGTGGCGAGATCTTGACGCTTTTATTTAGTTCTACGTCGTGCACGATTTATAAATTTTAACTTGGCACTACAACAAAATTAATACTCCGTGTTTTTTTTTCAGAATTTCGTGGGCATATACCACAGCGTTTTCTGTTACTTTTTTCCGTTACTGGTGTTAATATGGGTGACGGTTTTTTTAATACTACTACTATGCAGTCTCATAGTTCGTGGCAACCGTTCATGTACATGTTTCCTTTTATGCGATGTACTAACTGAAATGATAACTTTTGCATACATTTAAGCCTCAGTGTAGTATCATTGACTTTATAACAACCAAATAGAATAAATGCATTTACACCAGCTGTCTGAAATGCTATAAAGGTAGCCATTGGCCATATGCAAGTTCTGCTAGTGGTAATCAACTCCTCCTTTTATGTGATTATATAATGCTATTATTTCTGGCTTTCCACTGTCATTGTTAGTGGCTATAGCATCGTGCATGGAGGAAACCATCAATACCGCCTTTTCTTTGGCACGTAGGGAAAAAGTGTTATCCCATTTGCAAAACTAAACAGATGAACTCTTCTTTGTATCTTCACGTGATTTCTGTTTGTACTTACATTCTCTTTCCCTTTGTTTTGACTGTATTCATGCTCGCTACTTATTTACCACTTCCGTCGTTGTCGAATCATTTTGTACTAAATCTTGAATAAACTGTTCCTCATCATCACTTTGTAGTTCATTCAACCATCTACATCTTCAAAGTGGACCAATCGGAAATACCTTCCCATGATTTGAAATCTATTAAAATTACCTAAATAGTGACGTGGTGCTAGTATGGAGCCCACACGCTCTTTATGTAGATATATCACAACAACATCAGTTACGAATTGCACGTTCTCGTCACAAATGCTGTAAATCAGTTTTGAATACAAATTAAATAATGCGGCCCGCGAGCCTGTTAAAAACCGTATTTGAAAACGCGAGCACCGTAGCAAGTCGCGCGCATACACGCGTATCACGACGATCGATTCGGTCTATCTGGGCTGTGATCGGCCGCACTCGTCTCCCACGCCAGCCACGCCGTGTACCGCTGCCCAATCACTTTATTGTCTTTGCGGATTACGTACGTAAGTTTTCTTCTGGCTTGTTCCAGAAAGTTCTATCGCGCGAAAACACTGCTGACGCTAACTGAACATTCTAGAAAAGAACTGTCAAAAAATCACATTTCCGTATATAAGCCACGGGCGCTCTGTTGAGTTCAGTCTGTTGCTATAGAATTGCGAGTTCAGTTGCGTACTTATGGTTACAACACGTAACAATATTTACTATAAGTAATAAATTTCTCAACATGTCTCATTCAAAACCAAGTGGAAGTAAGAGCAAAGTGGTAGATGAGCATTGTATCCTTTAAGAAAAATGGGAATTATAGTCTGTTTGCTGTGAAGCAAAAACAATTATTTGTTTGATTTGTAACAGTACAGTCGGTGTCCCAAAACTATATAATATAAAACGTCACTATGATTGTTATAAAACTAAGTTTGACCAGTATACAGGCATGATTAGAATCGAAAAGTTAAATGAGTTAAAAAGTCGGTTAAAAAATCAACAGGTTAGTTTACACGTCCAAAGCAAGAGAATGAATCTACTGTTCACGCGAGTTACATACTGTCAGAGTTGATCGCAAAACACTCGAAACCATTTGTTGAAGGTGAATTTATAAAAGAGTGTCTTGTAAAGGCCACAGAAATCGTAAGTTCCGAGAGCGTGAAGGATTTTCAAAATACATCCTTGTCCCGGAATACTGTCACTGGAAGAGTTACTGAGTTGGCTGGCAATATAAGTGACCAGATAAAAAGAAAATCACACTCTTTCATTGCATTTTCTGTTGCCTGTGACGAAAGCACAGATGAGTGTGGTATGTCGCAACCCGCTGTTTTTCTTTGTGATGTCGATAGACATATCAACGTTTATCAAGAGTTACTGGAATTAGTACCATTACATGATACAACAACTGGAGAGGATATTTTCAATGCTGTTTACGGACTTCTGCAAAAGTACAATTTATATTTGTCAAAACTGTGTTCCGTTGCAACAGACGGAGCTCCTTCCATGACTGGAGTAAATAATAGCTTCATTAAAATATTACAAAGATCAAACCAGGTTTTCATCATGTGCATTGTATAATTCACCAAGAAGTTTATGCTCAATAGTGATCAAGTTAGAAAGCGTTTTAAAATCAGTGAATAAAATTATAAACTTCATAAGGGCACGTGACTTGAATCAGCGACAGTTTTTTTGCGTTTTCACGTGATTTAGAAAGTGGGTACACTGGTATACCTTATTGTGTAGTGGTGCGATGGCTTTCGTGTTCTATGGTTCTCAATCGGTTTTGGAAACTTAAAGAAGAAATACCCTTTTTCATGGAAGTGAAAGGACAAGATGTCAGCTTATTATCCGACGTACCTTTTTTACAAGATCTTTCATTTGTGGTAGATATCACAAAACACTTGTCAGACTTAAATATGAAATTGCAAGGACCACGTCAAGTTATAACAGATATACATGATCATGTGAAAGCTTTCAAGTGTAAGTGTAAGTGCTGTGGGAAAAACAGTTAGTACTGGATAATCTGTCACATTTTCCGACTTGTAAGACGTATCGGGAAAGTACGAGTGTCCCAATATCATATAAAATGTATACAGAGAAAATGGGAAGCCTTCTGGCAGAATTTGAAAAACGTTTTCAAGTACCACGAAAACAATTTTTCTTTATTTACTGGTCTTTTCGCTGTGAATATTGATAAAGTTCCCCCTCATTTGCAGATGGAAGTAATTGAGATTCGGTGTCAGATCCGTTTAAAACAAAAATTTTCTAGTGTTGGTGTATTCGAATTTTACAACTACTTGCCTGTTCAATACCAAGACATAAGAAAAAGGAAACAAATCTCCCGCAAAATCGCGATTGACGGACGCACACTTGGACGCAGACTAACATATAAATGTGCCTTGCATTAGTTTATACATATTATACAATTCAATATCTTAACACATACTGTTATTTTGTTAGGAAATTTTCATAGTACCATGTGATTCTCGTGGCTGAGCTTCAATTCAATTATTAAAGAACATCGATCAAATGGATACATGAAGCATATACAGGATAAATTGCAGAAATTTGTAAAAGTCACGATTATTTAAGAATAGCGTGTCTGTCAAATATGCAACAATATTTTCATTTATTGAATAATTGTGTACTAATGTTTGTCATTCTGAATTTTGTAAATTTGCATTTGTGACTGATATATAATATTCCCATGACCTAAAGTAGTCACATAAATTATCTCTATGTGACGTCACAGTGAGGAACCTTGCCAAGTGGGTTGCAATTCTAACGCTTGATTTGGTTTTTATTTTTGATTACTTAACAAAGTAAATGTGCCTGCCCTACCAAGAGACCGTCCTCTCTACGTGTTTTGGATAATTTCATTCTACTTTGCATAGTAGGAAGGGGAAGCCCTTCATTCTCTTTCTTCATCGAAGAAAATACAGATAATAGTGTATCACAATAGTGCACTTTTTATGTTTTAATAAGTGTGAAACAATGGGCGAGCGTCGTTTCCTGTCTAAAGAAGTATTCTTCTCAATAAAAATTATCTGATGAATTTATGAATTTTTATATAAATCTAATGCTATATCACATAGGTAAAGCTACTCACTACATACATTGTGTGTTACTTCCATTTCACGAAATATTTAGTCTAGAAAGTAGATATTCAAAACGTCCCCGAGTAGAAGGGAACTAAGGTTTTCAGGAATGGACTTAAAAAATTGCCGTTAATTCGGTAAGGGATGTCAGCGTCGTTGCTAGTGAAACAGGTGTCGCCGGAAATAATGAATATAAGGGATGTTTTCACAGTTCTAGAAATTTGGCTATAATTTTCTTATTTCGTCAATTTTCATCAAAATTATAATGTAATTTTTCAATCTAATTTCCATTTAATTGAATACACTTACACCAACGTGACACTATTTTTTTAATCGCCCTTAAAGAACGTTTTCAAAGTGTCTGCAATACACCTATTTAAGGTCTCAAATCGAACAGCCTGTGGTGGTTCATTTAAATTTGGGAACAAATGAAGATCACTAGAAGCCAAGATCTGGCGAAGAGGGTGGATGTAGAAACTATTACCAGCGTAACTGGTTTAAAACATTCTTCGTTTTTCCTGCGGTACAGAGTCTTGATGCAATAAGGGACACTTACGCAATTGTAATACCTTTCGGCAGATAATCCATAATAACAATTCGTTTGCAATCTCAGAATACAGTAAACAGTACTTCTCCAACCCACGGAACTAGACTTTAGAGGAGGCCCTTCTTCTAGTTGGCGCCATTTTTTCCACTGATTTTTGGTCTCAAGAGTGAAGTAAGGTTTCCATGTATCATCAGTAGTTATTATCCGTTGCTAAAATTGATCGCCGTAACGTACCAAGTTGGCAGCATGTGTTGGACCTGTTGAGTTTCTGTTTTTGGTAGCCAGCGACTGAGACCTTGTGCACGTTCAAATGTTCATGTTTTCCACGTCAGCAATATTTCTTTCATCTATAGAGGTGTTCGACCGTCCACTGCGCAGATCGTCTTTTAGTATCGCTCTGCCAATTTTAAAACGACGATTCATGGATAGACTGTACCTTTAGATTCTACAAACTCTTCCAGACTTCTTCAGACTTCCCATCTATCTTCCAGACGTTGAACGGTTTCTAAACGTTTCACACCCTCTTTAAATAAAAATAAAGTGATAGATGTTTGTGATTTAGGCGCGCCTTCCATGATTTCAAAATCAGCAATATAGAAATACGTCTGTGTCAGTCAACTATCTAAAGGTTGCTAAATATTATCGCACGAGATGGCGACGTAAACGTGTCAACAGTTATCTCCGGCCAATAGCCGAATTCCGAAAACATGCCTCGTAGGTTCAGTTGGGGATACATGAAAAGAGAAGTACCGCAAGGTTCAAGTCTTTTGCCATTTCTTTTATATATTAATAATTTGCCAAACGTTGTACACTATATGATCAATTTGTTTGCGAATAACACATTCGATAATTGTGGCAGAATCAGAAGATAACGAACTTCATACATCATCGTTGGTAATTTAAGTACAATGAGCGAGTGGTTAGAACAAAATGATCTGCAACTTAACGTCAGCGAAACGAACTTAAAGTTTACACAGAAGAAGGAAGATAGCATCGCAAAACATTGCAACGGGGGTCTACTCACATCAACATCTAATACGGTTTCTTGGAGTGGAACTGGATTATCTCCAAATGTATCTTGCAGACGTTGAATGATATCTGAAGGTCTCACACCCTCTTTAAATAAAAATAAAACAATAGCTTATTGTGATTTAGTCTGATCTTCAATCGCAAAATCAGCGATACGGAAACATGTCTGCATTCGTTGGGCAGGATGGTTACATAAACGTACAAGACTTGTCTTTGATCAATAGTGTGACCTATAATATTTACGGCATCGAAGTAAAGCCAAATTCCTTGAACATTCGAAATATCCCTCGTAATTCTATGGTGGTGTTTTCTCGATATGATAGACCGTCAGTAGTACTACACCACAGTCCTTACAAACATTATCAAATTATATATTTACTGTAACATACTACGTATTACTTTCTGCTTCAAAATTTAAAATTTATATTTATCTTAACATTACTTTTATCTAAAGAGATTATTTGATTGTTATGAATTTTACATGATCCAATTCTTACATTTATTTTGCCCACATTAAACGTTGACATATATCACATCGGTAAACTCCTCACCACGCAATTATTTAATAATAGATTCGGTGGCACGTGTTTTGCAATACGAGGCAACAGTATCAAAACAAAAATAAAAATACACTGTACAAAGATGGATATTACCTAATTATAATAGACTGAACAAGACGGAGTATTGAATGATCCCGCTATCACGATTTAGAAGATTTAGGTATTTTTACGTATGTGTATCGCTTCTTATACATCTAGTTCTCGCGGTGAATTAACATGTTTTATCAATTTTTATGTCGTGCTCCGTGTCGTGTATATTGTACTGAGAATTTAGATAATTATATTAACTAACTAATAAATAATTGGTTTTAAAAATATATTACCAAAGATTTTAAATAATCATTTAAAAATTCTAACTTCCATAACTCCTAGAATTTACGGTATTCCTACAGTACATAAAGATAATGTTTCTTTACGTCCAATCGTAAATTGTATTAATTACCCCACTTACAATCTTTCCAAAATTTTATCTTATTTTACAGGTCCTATTTATCAAGAAATCCTAGTTATCATTTATTTTGTTGAAAGTTCCCAAATAAAAGACAAATGTTTATACATATTTAGATTCAGCTATATTTTCACTGATCAAGGTGTTCCAAAAACGATTGTGAACGTTTTGAAAATATAACTATTAACTCGTTTATTGTCGTTTGATTGACCTAGTAGTGGTTGAAAAACTGTCTATAATTTAAATATTCTGTAAAATAGAAATTGTCATGGTGTGTCATAGATTTAATATGGAATTGTTTTCCTAACCCTGCTGTTAGATTAACCTTCCTATACTCACGCATACGGTCTGTGAGACCGACTTATATAGTATAGTATACGTCTTTCATTTTGACGTGAGTATAGGAAGGTTAAAAAATATATACGAATCTTGTATTAAGAGACCAATTAGTCCATACCACACAAATGCAAATTTTTTATGAAAATTGATTGAACTCTTTAATGTAATTTATAAATATAATTATGAACCGTTAATAATTTAACTTGCCATCCATTTATCGGCCAATTGGGCGCTCTAATGTGTTTATGTTAGTTCGACCGTCCAGCTGGTTTGTGTTGTTCTATTTGTTGTTGTCGCACAGCCACCTTGTAAAATGAATTCGCTTTGATTTGTATAAAGTTGCAAATATGCTAGATATACCCGCTACTTTTTTCTGAGATCGATTCTTCATGGGCACCGGCTGATCAAAATCGCAGTAGACTTTTACGGAAACTAGTACTTTCTTTGGCTAACACGCATATGATAAAACGGAGCCGATTGCCTCAACAACAGTTTTCAGCGAAATTATTGACTGATATACAAATGTCATCCTCGAATTTTGCAAGCTCTTCAAATATTGCTTCTTCTAAAGCGGGGGCAAGGAAGCGGGGAATATGTAGTTTCTGCAAGGCTATTGTAAGTCCGATATAAAATGCTACATTTGCGGAAGTTTTATTTGCAAAACAAACCGCAAAATATTTTGTTAAGCATGTAATGAAACACACTTTCAATAAAAGCATACTTTTTTGTAAATAAGCTTAGTATTTTGTATTCTATCAAATTGAAATATTCAGTGGACCAAATGGTCCGTGATACAAGATAAGTAACTTTTTAATTTTTTCAGTTCAGGCTTATGTCAAATACTTAAAATTATGGATTTATATTTGTTACAAAAATAAAACACGTGAGTCGAAAGTTCAAAGCAATATATTACACCGTTAAAAAGTTATTGAGATTACAAAAAAAAATTGGACCAAATGGGCTCAATCTAACAGCAGGGTTAATGATGAAGCCACTGTGTGGCGAAACAATTGTTATTTTTGACAGTTAAATTTGTACATCTGTGAAGATTATCCAAATATTTGACTTTTTATTCGTTTTATTTATTTATTACATGTAGGTGCCATAGAAGAATTAATCATTTTTATATACCTCCCTTTTAATTAATATATATTCATTTTTAAATTATACTGTGGAAGATTATAAATAATTCTTAGAACTACTTATGTATACTGTATTAAATAATTATATTATTAACGGTTTTTGCTTTAATAATTATTACCGACGTATTTTCGCAAGCTGTCTGAACAATTCCTATTTGTACGACACGACGAGTATCTCTACATCCGTATCGAGTTTACTCTTTATACCTGCTACTGCCTGCTACATACAAAAGAACGGCAAAAGTATCTACAATATACGCATACGTACCATGTCCCATGTCGCCAGCATACAGCGTTTGTAGAAGGGTACGGGAGGATGTAAAGTGAGTAAAACAGACTTTGTTGCAAGTGGGACAAATATAGTACACATAATTTTCTATTAGGTTACGTCTCTTCTCAATTCCTTCACTCAACGCTTACAGTAAGGGTAAGGTAAATAGAGTCGGTTTCAGAACGCATGGCACTTGTGCAGATGACGAATTTGAGAATTAAAAAGAGTAGGAGATATAATACGGGAGAGAGGGCAATAGTTTGGACTGTGTACGGTAACGCTTGAAAATATCAGACAGCATCGGTTCTCAGTTATCGTTCTGCTTTCGATGTATATGGTGCTCCCGTTTATGTCTTTCATTTCTTCAGTTTGTCACAGTTAACAAAATCAGCTTTTTTCAAAGCTCTTTGGGCTTTTACTCGACTCATTATTACGTAAATGTAAATAATGATAGTGACAGTGTTAATATACATATTTTTCGATTCCTTGTATTTTATTTCCTTATTTGTGTCATTATATTGCATTTATTCATTAAAGATTTCAATTTCTAATTAAATATACATATAACATTACTGAGAGTTTTATTTCAGAGAAATTAATCAGGAGGAAGTAGATAAATAATTAATACACAAATATACAATTATAATTACAGTAATGCGTATTAAAGGTGATAGATGCCTGATTCATTTTAAGAACTTTATATTCACATAAATTTAGTTTTATAATATTTTAAAAATTTAGAGAACAGCCTTATACAATACTATGTTTAAAACGCTTTCTGT
Organism: Chrysina gloriosa; assembly: GCA_038088585.1. NCBI lineage: Eukaryota > Metazoa > Arthropoda > Insecta > Coleoptera > Scarabaeidae > Chrysina > Chrysina gloriosa. Next base: position 12,628,789 of record CM076095.1, read on the forward strand.
TTCCCAGTTGCTGCCATAGTGATTTCGATGTCGATATTTTTAGTGCGTATAGTATTACATTTAAGCCACACCTCGCGCAACTCAAGTGCCATTAGATTTGAAATCGAGTATATCCATGTTTATAACTTTAAGAAAATTATTTGTACGGTTAGGATACTGCTTACCTCGTGCTAGCGAAACACGTGTCGCTGAATATATTAAACAATTGTGTGGTGACGGGTTTACCGATGTGATATAGTGTCGGTAAATACACCACAGTCCTTGCAATCACTATCATGCATTAAACGTAACTTATGTTGTACTTTCACATTTAATTCCGTTATTGTACTGCCAGCAATTTGAATATCACATTACAAATTAAGTTTACTAGTAATGATTTTAGATTTGTTAGTTTTGAAAACAAATACATACTCCTAATTAATTGTCACAAAAATTACAATGTTGGCTTGATTCAAATAAAGTAAAATAATTTGATATTACAAGGAATAGTATATCTATTGGACAATCAGTGTTGTGTCGATTTTTTTTTGTTTGGAATTTCGCAGGAAAATCTTTTAACTATAAAGATTCCTTGTGTTAACACTAAAATGAAAGGAAACTAATTTGAAAACAAGACTAATCGTAACTTTGATGTTGTTGCAGGTTAAATCTGAACAATTTGCGTATATCTTCAAGAAAACGATACAATAGTAGTTGCAGACATCGAGCAGGTATCTATAATGATTAAAGTCAGTAATACGTAAATTGTCTTATTGTTGAACATTTAAATTTATATAAAGATAATGTAAAAAAATAAAACTCGTATATACGAAGATAGTTTTATTTACAATCTACAAATATATTAATTACACTATATATACATATATTCCTATGTACATAACATTGATATTGCAATGGATTTATGCGGCATATCAGGCATATCGCTAAGTCGATAAAACGCAATGTATTAAATTACCATTAAGTATAAAGATAAGTCAATAATTTACATAATACGTCTACGCTTTTTAAAGAACTAGGGATTTGCGTACAAAAATAAACATATCACCTTAAATCTTCTCATGATGCAATCACAGACAACTGATAAGTAACTTATTTTATAAAATATTTTAATACTGTACGTAATACAACTTTGATATTTCATTAATTTTACGAAAATAACGAAAACATTCTGTTTAAAATTTGTTTTTAACGATGGTTATAGGAAGTACAATTTAATTAGTCCCCATTGCCAACCTTTGAAGTTAATATATTCTATTTTCGTAAATGTGAAGTATAGAATATTTTCTAGTTTTATATCTTAAAACAGTACCCTTGCTTCTGACGTTTTAATAAATTATTATGCACTTTGATCACACATATCTGAAAATTATTACTTGAAGTCTGAATATATATCAACAACATAACAATAACCATTGATTATGTAACAAGAATATAAAACGTCTTATTGCACGTGCCATATACTTAAAAACTATTTTGAAAATGCGCTTAACTGAATGAAAAGGAAAACAAAAATAAAACTCGTATTATAGATGCGGAGCAGAGAATGCAAAGAATCTTGTAATATCTTATGATGTACTTCTCAACAAAAATAGAAATAATTACAAAATGTTTGCAACGATGATTATATATTAACAGATATAGAATTAAAAGTATTATTTACAGCAAGTGTCAGTAATTTTTGCATAATAAATATAAAAGAAAATTGTCGACCGTATACTACCCTTCAATACTTTGGCGTTAATTATTACATAAATTTCAGAGCAATTTGTGTGACCATTCTAGTGGATCTTTACCCGTTACATCGGCCTTGTGCAATGTTTTTCCTTGAGCCAAAATTTCCGCGAATTTGGCAGCATATGGATCCATCTGACAAGTTGCGATTGCTACTACTTCGTCACCGTCAAGATAAAAGGCGGAAAATTTAAGACCTTCTACATCACCTGTGTATACTATATCATTATACCGCCCATGACCAGCGTATCGAATTCCTTTACCGAAGAGCATCGTCCAAAAGAACGGCACTGCTTTCAAAGGTTCCTCTTTATTTAACATATTCAAAGCAGCTATTCTACCATGCATATGTGCCAAAGGATAGTGTCCAATTACTGATTTTCTATTGTGATGTGACCAAACAGGGGCGTAAGCCAAATCGCCACCAGCGTAAACATTTGACAAATTTGTCTGCATAAACTCGTTCACTTCAATCGAATCATCATCACGGACTTCAATACCAGACCCTCTTACGAAGTGCGTATATAACTTTGATCCAATTCCCACAATGCATAGGTCGGCCTTAAGTATTTGCCCATCAATTAGCTCGACCGATTTTAAAACACCATTGCCGTTGTCCAAGCATTGCTTAATTCCCGAATTAGTAATGAAGTGAACCCCTTTTTCTTCAAAAAACTTTTTAAACGCAGCACCAATCCTGCCGCCTAATAGAGGCTTAAACGGGAGGTCGCTGCGCATGACAACGGTTACTTTTTTCACTTTATTAACACAATAAGCGGCTGCTTCCATCGCTATATAGCTACTTCCCAAGATAATTACCGTGATTTCTGGCGCTAGTTGTGAATGTACGTACGCCCCATCGTCGAAATTTCTTAACACTTTCACATTTTTTAAATCTTCTCCTGGTATTCCCGGTTTAATTGCTGCGCAACCAGTTGCGATGTAAAGTTTATCGTAATGCAGAATATTTTTATTAGATAAAGTGACGATGTTATTTTTACTATCGATAGCAGTTGCGCTGATGTTTTTTATTATTTCAATATCGTGCTGCTTGTAGAAGCCTTCCGTTCTAAATTCTATTTTTGGTAATTCTGAGTCCATAGCCTTGCTAACCTTGACACGATCGTAAGGCAGGGCGTTTTCTTTCGATACCATTACCACACGGCCAGTGAACCCTTCTTGACGTAGAGTTTCTGCGCACGTAGCTCCAGAAGGGCCAGCTCCCAGCACTACAAAAGTTTGTTGGCTGGATTTGTCCGCTTTGCACATCTCTTTCATTCGTTTATTCGTTTCTAAATCGCTCTTCCGAGCTCTAACTTTAACATCGTCATTTACTATTTGCACTTGATAACAGGGAAGAGAATCCAAACCTAATAAAAAGTAAAATTACAGTATTAATGTTTTTATATACAACAATAACAATTACGAAGGTAAATACATAGACTTGTAAGTTACTGTACAAGAATTAACACATTGCTGTTTCATTAATATTCCTTACTATTACTATACTTGTTATAAATAAATAAGTAATAGAATTCAACGTTAAAAAAACTCTAGTTAAACTCTTACATGTTTTTTGTTTAAATATAGCATCTTTCAAGTACAACAATTAGTTTTGGAGAAACAGCTTTATTTGTTGGCCAAGCAATAAATAAATCACTCCCGATTTAACTAGATTAGCTTACATAAATTTTTTGAACGGAACACAGTATTTTAAAGGAGTTGTGAAGCAGCAAAATGAAGATGAAAATATAAAACAGGGCGTCGAGATAAACACTGACAAGAACAGCGAAGTACGCAGAAATAAATAAGCGAAAAGATTATTTTATTACTTAAATGAAAGTTAAAGTACTACATATAAATATAAACTAAGGGACCATGTAAGTATTGTAGGAATAGAACGTTTACTCTCTCTACGATTTTTGTCAAGGAAGTAAAAATAGGTAAGAAAGTGGATTTTCTTTACAAATTTTTGATACGTTTGAAATTACATATCGCTACTGTAAGCCAGGTTCCTTCCAAAACACAACCACATTAGTAGTTTGTAGAAAGGTGGCAAGTTCACTTGAAATTTTTATCGCAATGCGAAAGTTAAAATAAAGGAACAAGCATGTTCTTCAAAATTTTGATAATGGAATCCCATAAGGAGCTCACGACGTTCAACTGGAGATAATGGTGAGCAGGAGGCAAATTTTTACGTTTGTACGAAAAGGATGGTTTAGATCGTTCAAATTGGAGTATCTATTCAATTATTTGGCGGGACACTATAAAAATCGAGAGTGATGAAGACGCCATGTTAAAATTGAGTGTCAATTAAAAGTTTTGCAGCGCCATTTATTCATAGCTTGATCACTGTGCAAGAAAAACGGATTTTTGGGGAAAAATAAGGAGTGGTTAGATGTTCAATTTTTATTTAAACAAACCCAAGAAAAAATTGATCCCGATTCCGACCCTTAAGTATTAACCAAAACTTCATCTGTAGATGAAAGCTTTCTGTGAGCAGTGAAAGAACAAAAAAGTGCGAAACTATCATTAACGTTCGAAACCAAGGGAAAGAGGCTACCGCAAAACTCTCAGAAGCAATTTTGACCACTCCGACTCGAGCCAGTAAAATGAGGAAAGCTTGGCAAAAGAGTCAGAAGTCAAAAGTTAAGTAATAATTTCAGTTACGCCAGTCTGTCTGTAATGATTGAAGCGAAAAATAGCAGTCTTCTATCTTGTGCATAGACGGACAGCGAAAGAACATTTTGCCGATATCTATCTCTCGCATCACAAGTTCCGGGAAGCAAAATTACAGTACTATCCCCGAAAAGAAGGGCAAATTGCAACCGAATTGTCTGCAGAAATTTTATTACAAGTTCTCTTGGATCATACTGTAAAACAGATATTAGAATTGCAGAAACCGGTTCTTCTTTCATTATCAACTAATCTTCGGATGAATTTGAAATTGTTAATAAAATGGGGAAGTGACGGAAGCACAGGTTATTCACTATACAAACAAATGTTCGCCGAGGTTGGTATTGCAGACGCGATTTGTTTCTCACGTCCATAGCGTCAAGCTGGCAAAGATAAAATTATTGTGTGGCAAAATCCCTGTCCATCGTCAATTAGATTTTGTAGACCTGAACGCTTCCAATTGAAACTAGAAACGAAAGAATTAACAGTACAGGAGACAGCATACATAGAAAATCTACTGCTGTGTTAGATAATGAAGGACGCCGTTTCTCATGTTTGCGCGATGACGATGATAGACGGCAAAATGTGTAATACAATTACGGAAACAGCTTCTTCATAAACATGCTATATATGTAAAGTAACTCCCAAAGATGTGAATGTCATCTAAAAAGCGTTAAGAGAATAGTTGTCCAGGAAAATTTGAAATTTGGACTCTCAAGTCAATTTTAGCGGCGCCCGGTGATAACGTTTTGGCGAAGTGATTATATTATAAGTAATGTCCGACCGAAACAGGGTTTGCAGCCGAAACCGAAACCGAAACCGAACCTTTGGCCTCGGTCTCAGTTTCGGCCAAAACCGAAACCGAAACCGAAACTTATTTAAACATATTAAAATTTCAATTGTATGCTGAAACATTGCTACATGTTATATAGTTCATTTGTGTTAAATGAAATAAAGAAAAAACAACAATTACGGTATGTAGGAAAAGGAGATATTTATGTATTTAGGTATTAACTTGCTGACTCTGACAATTACGAGACACGAACTCGCCCGAACGAAGCACGACAATTCACGAACACTGAGTTTCGGTGCGGCCGAAGTTTCGGCTGAGTTTTGGCCGAAACTAGATTTTTGGCCGAAACTGGCCGAAACCGAAACCGAAACCGAATGTTCGGTCGGCCACTAATTATAAGTAAGATTTGATAAAAGAGTGGATGGTATTAATTCGTATATTCTCGTCTATTTATTTGAATACTATCATTGTAATCGCCTCCCTCTACCTCCCTTCCCCCACCACTGCCATATTTAATAATCTTGCCTCCATAGTACAGACACACTTACGATTGGGCAAATTTCAAGTATCCTTATAAATAATTTCATCAGTCTATTTCATTTAATTGACATAAGTAAAAAGGGGAAACTAATGAATAAACAATGTGACAGAATAAACTTGCGTTTTAGTATAAAATTATCGGTTTTAGTTATTTAGAGAACGAGTATACTTAATTGTGCAATATCTTATCAAAAGTAGTGAAATACTTTAACGAACGCATTCATTAATCATTTTTCATAGAATTAGCATAACAAATATTTCATTCAAATTTTAATAAAAAAATAGAAATTATATGAAATTTATATGAAACTACTCTGCGAATTTTGAAAAATTGGACTAAATAAGTGCTTAGAAAGGTTCACAAAAATCAATGTAATGCTATATACAGGCTGTAACTATGAAAATGGTAAATTTGTTAACGTAATCAGCAAAAACAATGGCAAATCACGCGAAACGTTTTTGCTTAATTTTAATAAAATTTTGGACCGCTACATTTTTACATTACTGTACTGTGTTCCTCGTCGACGAGGTAAAGAGAGGTAAAGGATTTTTAAAAGTCGAAATAAATAATCAGGCATTAAGTCGTATCGTAATGTGTAATGTGATGGTTTCATTGAAATGGCGCCGCGAGTAAATAGCGTATTATCGACAGATGAATAATGCTTCTCTGTCACTATTGCAGAAAAATAAACAGATGCTTTATTTCACTGTCGTTGCATGAACTTGGCCTCAATTTTAAAAGTTCGACGATTTTCTATTGGTAATAATAAAAATGTTTTCTTTCAACAGGTTTATTTATCGATAAACAATGTAAAGTCAAGAAAACAAGGAAAGTTTCACAAGAAATGCCTAACGTTAAACCTGTTTAACAAGATAGGTATGTTTATGTGATTGCTGTGGTACGTTACGTTTGGGACCCTACGTTTATTAAGCAAATATTGAATATATTTTGATTATCTACCTTTGAACAACATTTTTTACCATTTTCATAGTTACACCCTGTATACCCGTGCCCATTTCCAAAAGTATTTGTACGCTTATTGCCAAGGGTTGCATTGGTGCGAATGTTTATATGCACATATGTACGTCCATAATTTTATCACCACTTATTTATATTCTTCAACTTTTAGATGTTTCTAAAAAATGTTTTAGATGCTATGCATACATGTTAATCTTGTAAGGAAAGTGACTCATTGATTCTATAAAAGCTCCTCTGTATGCTTTATTAACAATATATATTCGAGGACTAGTTGCAGTGATGTGCCACTATCAAATTTACAAAACGTTTTGGGAATAAAATAATCTTATATCTAGAGAGAATCTAAATTTACTTACACTCAAATAAAATCGAATCTACAATTAATGGAAAAGAAAAACATCTAGTTATGTAAGATGGAAGTGGATGTGTAGGAAATGAAAAAACTATAATAAAAAGCTTGTTTGGAAATTAAAAAATAAAATGTAAAAAGTATTTCGAGGATTGAAAACGTGAAATGTTATTTAAGAAAAAACAAAATGGCAAAAAGGTGAAATAAAATAGAAAACACAAAGAGAAGTAAGAGAGCTAAATATGTACTCTAGGCGGACTAACAAGGAAAGGTTCCCAAACCGCACATACCGATTTCTATGGAACTTGGTATGATATAGAGCTGGCAGAATTATTCAAAGGGCTAGTTTCTGTTTCTACCATTCAAGACTCTGAAGGGGTGAAAAGTGACCTTGAAAATAGGCCTGCATTTCGTTTTTTGCCAATTACTCTGCAATTGTTGCAAGAAGAAAGTATTCAAAATATGGACATATAGCGCATCAAGAAGGCTATTAACCTTCCTATACTCACGTCAAAATGAAAGACGTATACTATACTATATAAATCGGTCTCACAGACCGTATGCGTGAGTATAGGAAGGTTAAAGCATGCTTAAACTGGTAACAGTTGCAGAAACACCGATTTCAATATAACTTGGTGATTATTTGTTTATTGAATGTACTACATGTATGTTAATAAATTACGATAAAAGTAATCGCTCTTTTTGTATCAAAATAAAAATATCATAAGGAAAATATGTTTTTGTGTTGACGTGTTTATATGTTGGACTAAATGATTATCGTTTTATATTTTTGAACAGTTGATAATAAAAATAACTATATATTCCCCAGTATTCCGATGACAGTCTTCAACAAAACTGTAAATTACATCGTGTTTTTGTACTGCAGGATGGTGTAGTTCCCCATAACTGCATAGTTTCATCGAAATCGGTGTTTACGCAAATCAGTGAAGGCGATAGAGGATATTTTTCTAAGAATAAGGTTTACCGATCGAAACATGTATGTTAATAAATTACTATAAAAGTAGTCGCTCTCTTTGTATCAAAATAAAAATATCATAAAGAAAATATGTTTTTGTGTTGACGTGTTTATATGTTGGACTAAATGATTATCGTTTTATATTTTTGAACAGTTGATAATAAAAATAACTATATATTCCCCAGTATTCCGATGACAGTCTTCAACAATACTGTAAATTACATCGTGTTTTTGTACTGCAGGATGGTGTAGTTCCCCATAACTGCCTAGTTTCATCGAAATCGGTGTTTACGCAAATCAGTGAAGGCGATAGAGGGTATTTTTCTAAGAATAAGGTTTACCCATCGAAACATGTATGTTAATAAATTACTATAAAAGTAGTCGCTCTCTTTGTATCAAAATAAAAATATCATAAAGAAAATATGTTTTTGTGTTGACGTGTTTATATGTTGGACTAAATGATTATCGTTTTATATTTTTGAACAGTTGATAATAAAAATAACTATATATTCCCCAGTATTCCGATGACAGTCTTCAACAATACTGTAAATTACATCGTGTTTTTGTACTGCAGGATGGTGTAGTTCCCCATAACTGCCTAGTTTCATCGAAATCGGTGTTTACGCAAATCAGTGAAGGCGATAGAGGGTATTTTTCTAAGAATAAGGTTTACCGATCGAAACATGTATGTTAATAAATTACTATAAAAGTAGTCGCTCTCTTTGTATCAAAATAAAAATATCATAAAGAAAATATGTTTTTGTGTTGACGTGTTTATATGTCGGACTAAATGATTATCGTTTTATATTTTTGAACAGTTGATAATAAAAATAACTATATATTCCCCAGTATTCCGATGACAGTCTTCAACAATACTGTAAATTACATCGTGTTTTTGTACTGCAGGATGGTGTAGTTCCCCATAACTGCCAAGTTTCATCGAAATTGGTGTTTACGCAAATCAGTGAAGGCGATAGAGGGTATTTTTCTAAGAATAAGGTTTGCCGATCGAAACATGCTTTAATAGCCCTCGTGATGTGCTATGTGTTTTGAATATTTTCTTGCAACAATTACAGAATAATTGGCAACAACGATCCCATCCTTAGGAGTCCTTCTCGTCCTTTTGAAAGTGCTAGTGGTGGAAACAGAAATTAGCGTTTTACAAAGTCCAATTAGTTCTACATAATTACTAAGTTGCATCGAAATCGGTGTTTCCGCAAATCAGTGAGGGCGAGAGAGGGTAATTTTTTAAGAATAAGATTTACCGATTCAAATATGCCTTAATAGCCCACTAGATGCGCTATACGCCCATATTTTGAATATTTTCTTCGTGCAACAACTCCAGAGTAATTGGTAAGGAACGGTCCCATTCTTAATCTAAGCAGTTCTACAAAATTACATCGTGTTTTTGTACTGCAGGGTGTAGTTCCCCATAACTGCCACGTTTCATCGAAATCGCTGTTTCCGCAAATTGGTTCGGATGGGAGGGGCTAATATTTTTAAGAATAAGGATTACCGATTCAGACATGGTTAAATACCCCTCTAGCGTTATATGTTCAATTGTTCCAATTTTTATTTCTTGAAACAATTCCAGAGTGATTGGCAAAAACGAAAAGCAGGCCTATTTTCAGGGACACTGTTCACACTTTCAAAGGCTTTAATGACAGAAACCGAAACCGGCCTTTTGTATAGTCCATTATTAATAATTACCAAATTTCATCGAAATCAGTGTGTGCGTGTTAGCAATCCTTCCTTGTAAGTCTAGCAGACCGTTGGAAGCATGAGCGTCTTAAAATTAAAATAAAGAGAATTTTTTAATTGTTTACTCTTTTCCCATTTTGCTTTTAAATTAAATTTCGTCATTTCAATCTGTAAAATATTTTTCATTTTATTTTTTATTTCCTAATTTCCTAACAACCCTTTTGATATAGTTTTGTCATGAGTCCCTACATAGGTGACCTCCATTTTACATAACCATTTTTTGTCTTTTTCATTCGTGATTGATTCTATTCATTTAACGATTTAGTTGTGAACTTTTAATTGACTGTAAGTAAATTTAGATTGTATTTTGACATACATACATAAGTTCATTTTAATCCGTTTTGTAGATGTAGTCCTGGACTTTCGTAAGTAAATAAATTCGTTAAAAAATCAGGAACACACTTTTATAAACAATGCTCGAACCCCTTAATTATTATTTTCATTTGCCTATTTAAATGGAATTAAAACAGACATGGTGATTCATGTAAGAGATATGAAGTCATCAATATTGTTTTTAAAAGCACTAGCACTCCCACTTGTATCACACACTTTCCTATACAAAGCAAGGTAATTATGGATGTTCGAAAAACGATGGTAAAACCACGTTGAAAATTCAAAATACGAAATTTACTTATAGTAAAAATAAACGGTGTAGAAAACAAATTGTGGTAAACCTGCTATAACTAGACACATCCCTATATCAACCGATACTTGCATACTGTTTCTAAACTCTCTTTAAACGACCTAATAAATTAGGTTCGTTGATGGGCAGTTAGCAAGTAACCATGCAAAAGCTTACAAAGTAAGCACAATTTGCATATGCCAATAATCCTGTAGAAAATTTTGACTATGTCAATCGCAAAATGCAACTGTAGTTCTTCAATTGTGGTCACTTCATAAAGTGAGACCAATGGCTTGCCTCTCACAACTACATAAATCTGCAGAATATGTATACGCTGTCAAAAATGAACAGAATTACTTATTGTGTTGGGTTTTGCATTCTGTTAAGAGGAAAGTATCAACTTTCGAAACGCACGGTATAATAATTATCGTAAGTACTCTTTGTTTAAGTAAACATGTTTAAAGATGTGAATCATCACTTCGGTAACACAATAATTAGCATATAAAATAATTATCAGTTGCAGTTAATTTGATTACGTTGGAATTTAGAAATCTGCACTTAAAGTGATCTATAAACAAAAATGATTAGGTTAAATCCGAGAATATGATATTTCGTTTGTGTACGAGTGAAAATACTTTTTGTAGCCCACTGAGTCCAATTTTAGGTTTTTGAAGAAAAGAGGAAAAGTGTAGCGTCATCCACTTAATGAATAGAAAAAGAACTATGTATACCACGCACGATGAAATATACAAGAGGACATGTGATGATTTCAGGCGATTATGCCAAAAAAGGAAACTAGAAAATTAATCACAATCAATAGAGTACTGCGATATTTGAAACAGAATAAGACGTACCATCTATAGTACTTTAAGTAACAAAAACTAACAGCTTAAAGCTCAATACACAATAAATGTATTTCAAAACAAGGGGTTAAATAAAAATAAAAATTGACCATCTTAATAGTAATAATAACTTATTTCCTATAAAGAATACTATTTGAAGCAAAATCCTAATCTTAAATATCTGCAATCACAAAACAGTTATAGCAGGAGATAAAGCATCCTAGTTATACCGTACTTTTTACAACTTACGCGTCAAATTAAAACAGAAGAAAGTATAAACAAAATAAAATCAAATTTGTAAGAGAAAATCTTTTCCGACTATCACAGAAATGCGGAAATTAATTTATGAAGTTTCGCAAGCAACATTCGGAGAACCTCTGACAGTATCCGCATATTATTTAGACATAGAAATGTAAACCCATGATTTTGTGTCTCCAAAACAATACTTTTATTTGCTCAATTTTCTTTAATAATTTTTTTCTTTTTGCACTCATTCACTTTTACCCCATATGATCTTATAAATAAATTTGATGCATTAGTTGTGAAAGACCTGTATATAAAAGCTTACTGGAATGCATTGAAACGTGGTTATATCTGACAAATTATTCCTTGAAGAACTTTCAAATTCAATTCATAATTCAAATATAATTAGTTATGAATACATCTGTATCCATTTAAGTGTATAATTTGTTTTCTCAAATAACCGTTTTGGAAACATTCAAATTCTACCAAGACAAACGACTCTAAGCATGTTGCGTTAGATGTACGATTATGGTTGCTATGTAATTGTGTCAAAGTCATCAAAACCCCAACTCCATCACCGGGCTTCAATCCTATTGAGCATGTTTGGCGTCATTGGATGTACAACTCAGAAAACACCATCTCTAATAATTCAAAATTAAAGGAAGGCTTAAAAGGGGAATCGGAAGTTATAGACTAAAATATCATTAAAAACTTAATTACTTCGATGCGCTCTCGTCTGAGAACGATTGTTAACCATGAACGACGGAGCACCAAGTACTGATTCGGCAAATGTAATTATCAAATAGATTGTAGAATAGCTATCTATGATTGTGCACGTCCGAATATTTTTTTGAGTAACCTCTTTGTGCTTATATAAAAACGTAGTTTGTAAGGACAGTTCTGATTTTAATTCTGTTTTCATAATATATGTATGTTATGTCAAAAGTGTAGTAATTTATTTTCTAAAATATAATTAAGTAATTTCCTAAAATGTGACTTTTCTTGTCAAAAACGTATCTTGAGCAAAAGCGCAAAGCAAAGCGCCCGGAAATTAATTTGACTGACTGTACTTACAAAAATTATTGTAGAGAAAATGAAAGTGAACTGAGCAAAATTGATTTTACTTTTACGACATAATCACCACTTCCTAGTTTATTCCGCAATAGATATTGAAATTAACAAATGCTGATTTTGTTTCCTTAGGTGTATGCTGAATTTGGATTACTTTTTTTTATTCATAATTATATTAATGATTTTTCAAAATTAACGATAATTGAGCATTAAAGGACTCGAATACTGCATCCCTAATAGTCATTATTATCTCCTACAAATATCAACCATATAATTATAAGAATGTCTTCTTACCTGGAAAATCTTCAATGTCACCTGTTGTTATACTAAAACAAGCGCCATGCCATGGGCATCTAACCCTACCATTTCCTAAAGCACCGGTAGCCAAAGGAGCTCCATAATGGGTACACTTCGATCCTATCGCTGAAAGTTTTCCGTGCTGTTTAACCAATAACACCTTTCCTTCTCCCAGGTCCACGCTCTTCATTTCATTCTCACCGATTTCGTTAACTTTACAGACGATTCCTTCCACATATTCGTCCTCTACTTTGTCTACGAAAAACGTAAAAGTTGCCTTTATTAAATGAAGCATTGTTACGCACATAGTGGAATTGTGAAAGAACAGATATGTATGTATATAATCGATAATGGTAAGAACAGAACATGGTCTGATTGTGAAAACTAGGTTAGTTTAAATGAAAAGCGACATTGCTTATATATTAATATAGTAATGTAGATACCAGAAAAGTAATTGTTTAACCATTTAAGAATATTAATTTATGTACTTACGTAGAAATTGTGCCATTTTCTAAAAATTGTAACAAACAATCCTTTAATAATTTTTAGCTTATAAGTATGAAAAGTTGACTTATTTTACTTAGAATAAAATATATTTGACGTTATTTCCACGGTGATACTCACAATTCGCTACTTTTGGGAAATAAATGCGAAGTAATGGTACAAAAAAGGAGTAAAAACAAATCGCGCACCCAAGTAGTCTGCGAATTTCTTAGCTTAATAATTTCGTAATGGCTCAAAATTAGGGCAGTACATGAAGTACAATTCTTGAAAACAAAGTGAAAGTTCAATTGAACTTTTAAATACATATATAACTTGGAACCACAAAATTGTGGTCAATTATTTACTACAATTTGTATTAATCTGCGGCATACCAAGTTTTGTTTTGGAAGTCGAACAACCCATGCTGATAAATTTGGCCAACAATCCTGTATTTTGATATATAACAGTGACACGACCAGTACTAAAACCTCGACGAGTTCTACTGCCGGCGACTACCGAACAAAATATCGAAAGAAACATTTTTCCCATTATTAAACTATAGCTGACGTAATTTCCAAGGTATGGGCGCGACAAGTGTTTATTCACATCGGGTTGCAGTCGATTATGCTTCTTATGCAAACTATATTTTCGGTATAAGATCTACATGATCCACACAGTAATTACTTTTTGAATTTTTTGATATGGTTTATCCAATCACATACAGGATAAGTATTTAAAATTTAAAGATAAGAATTTCTTCTGTTTTAATTAATTTATTTAAAACGCACGAAGTTAAAAGGTTATATAGGTTATAATGTCACTTATGGGAAATGGAAAGCAAAATAAAATGACTGGAAAGAGACTTTAATCTAAATAGCGTTTCGACTAAATATTAGAACAATTATCGTGTGTAAAATTTTAAACTTTACATTATACTAAAGAGAGAAATATATTCTTGTTAACTTTCGAAATAATTGCGAGACATTGAAAAGTATTGGTCCTATTTGGAACATACAAATAAATCAGTTATCTATTTATTGAAATTTAAATGCTTAATTACATATATGTACTTATCGGTCACGTACAAGCACGTAAAATCAGATTGTTGAGATAGATTTTATGCCTCTTTGATTAATACATGAGATTACATTTAAAAATTATTCCTCAAATTGTAAATTGTTAATCTCTGTTTTATTTCACACACATTTGTAGAGAAGCTGCAAGAACAAAATTTAAAATAAGTAGTACTAGAACGGAAAAAGAAGAGGAGGTAATAAAAAATGAATAAAGTGTAATAACTATGATAATGAATTTAATTACTTATGACCGGGAGGCCCAGAAACACATCAAAAGAAACAGTTCCGTCACAGTACTCGATATCAAATCCAATTTCCAATTTTTGGAATGAAGTTAGCCTTATAGGAAACACTAAATATTTGCTATCTTCTGTCAGATTGGTTTTCTTTTTAATTTTTTTGCTACCATTTTTTTTAATATTCTATTAATTTCTTCATTGTTTGTTTAGATAGTATCTTCGATTTTCAATGTACGCAGCAATCGGAATTTTGGCATACTAAAAACCGTAAATACAAATATTTCTTTTTCCAAGTTTTCCGACCCTCAATGGGCATCATGTGAGCATCTGTCTTCTGATGGTCTTCTGTCAGTTTCGTGTTATCTTGTTATTTGTTGCTTTCTGAGTTACTTGTTACATTCCATTTTTCGGTGCTTCTTACTTATTAATACAAAGAAAACTGTTTTAAGACATTTCTGTTCTTCTCGCTGGTTGAAAAGATGTTCATCACCATTTCATCACTGAACAAGACGCCTTATTGTGATGGCCCATGTTTGAAGTGCTGTACAGGTTAAAGATATGGACATACCCAGCTCAGTCTCGCGTAGACCAGTTTTCTGCTAAATATCCGAACGAGCAGATTAATTACGAAATTACTAATAGATTAGCAAACTAAAGAGTTGCTGCAAAACATAAACATATATCTGTTGAAAATTATCTGCACAAACTAATACATAATTAGATTATATATATTGAGAGAATGTAATAATTATGGAAATTGTCACATAAAAGGAATATTTAAACATGCATCCTTATACACTGAGTATGTCAGCAATTATATCCTCCAGATTCTTCTTTTTTGGTTCTCCTTTTGTCCTGTCACGGCGTCGGAGATATCTTCGAGATTGAATCTCCAATTTTTTAATTTTCATAATTTAGATTTAAGGTACTATTCTGATAACATGGTTTTACCCAGGGGTATGAAACTGGGATTATGAAACGTGCAACAAACATAGTATGTGACCAACTCCGTCGGGCCGGAGTAAGGGAATCCACCAATAAGAGTGCATACTTTTACAGCCATGCTTTAAATTTTCGCAGATATTTAAAAAAGCCGCGTTAATTTTAGAGGAAAAGGCAAAACGACATTCGTTCTGTGTTGTGTTGCTCGCAAGGGGTCTGGTCGAAGAATTGAATTCGATAGAATGTAAATAATTTGGTAAGTATAAATTTTAAAGGAGAAAAACGAGGTAGAAAATGTCAAAAACCTTTCAAACTAACGTTTTGTTTTATTTGTATACGCAATGATTTTTGTCAGCGTTTTGAATGCCGGCTAAAACTAGAGTTTTTTGACTGCCTCATAATTTTAAATTAAACCAGAAATTAAGTACATAATGACGGTTTCTACTTAGTTATAATTTTTTTTGTTTTCACACTGTTGTCTTCAGAGTTCTCACCCTGAACTAGGCTGTTTCTGGCCACCCGAACACAACCTGACTGCAGATACTACTGTGTTGTAATGTTCTTTTCTTCTTTTTAGGGCTGTAGCCTACAGTCGAAGACACATCAGATAAGGTTTTTTGCTTGTGCGGATTGATTGCTTGGTGAAAGCTGTTAACTTTAATATACAAGTTGTAAGAAGGATTGTTGCAAGTATTCAGGCTGCACAACTGGTATTAGAGCAAAGTGTCCAAAGGTTTTGTTAAAAAGTATCTCTTCAGCTTCCTCGCAGATCCATACTACTACGATCTGTGGAAAATGATTTGCAACGTAGACTCTTCTCGAAATTAAAAATTCTAGCATGAGGATTGTTTTGGGGATTCAGATTTTGTAAATGAGGGGAAAGACCAATTGAAAGTTGGGGCAGTTCTATATTGCATTATTGGAAGATCTTCCGTTTCCAGACGAAAATAGTAAGGTAAGTACAGACAATGCTCCGTTTACTTTACCAGCAAAAGGAGAACCTTCCTGTTCATGCTATAACCCGTAAACATCCACAACTACTTGTGGATGCTTGGAACAAAGTATCTCTTCACATTTACAAAATAATGAGGTAATAAGCAATTTTGGTTAAGATTTTCAAGACCATAATTGCACACAGCACAACTGCGATCATTTAATTTTAGAAAAGTGTGTTCCTTTTCTAGTCTATAAATTTTGCAGGCGCAGGCATACGCAAAAAGCTGTATCTGATGGACTCTCTCGCAAGATGAAGAGGTTGAAGAACAAATAATTTTGTTTTGTTTATTTATATATTTATTCTTGTTTTTTGTTGTTTTTATTGAGGGTGCAATATGTATTTATTTCATTTATTATATTTTACAGAATATTTATCTGTTTTCTATGTTTAATTTATTTTATATTTTTATGATTATGTTTTGTTAAATGTATTTATTTATTTAACAATAAAAACGTTTATTTTCTAAAAATGTATTATCAATGTGTTATCTAGCCAACAAGTTTCGTTAATTTAACTCTATCAATGTAAATGCATTACGTTTACATATTTGATAGAATCAAATTGATTTTGATTTTAAAGTGAGGGTAAATATAGAATGAGGAAGTATGTAATTTCAAAATTTACCGCCATATAATTTTTAAATTTAGCGCCTTGGTGTTTATTTTGCCTCTCCCCTGCCAGGGAGCGCTGTGATTTCGTTGCCAAGGTTTAACATGGGGACTTTCATTTCTTATTGTTAGTGTTCTGTGGTTCCATCTTTCCGGGTAATATTACTGTATATAAAGCTGGGGATACACATGCCCGTAGCTTGCACACTTGCATGCCAGCTAGCTACTGACATGTGTATACGCTAAGTGGCATACCTGTAACTTGCATAAACCGGCATGCAAGATGCAAGTAGTTGGCACGAAATTTGATTTACTTGCATGCCCGTTGCTGAGGGGTCGCGGGGAGCGACGGAACCGGCATGTGTGAACAGACGCGACAGCTACGGGCGTACGGGCATGCCAGTAGCAGTAGCTGCATAGTAGCTGACTCGTTGCGGCCGTGGGCGCATGTATGTTTTTGTTTTGTTTTTTTTTCGAAGTTTATTGAAGTTTTTCTTTTGTTGGTTACTTTGTATTCAACATGGCACGCTGGGGAGATGAGAAAACTATACACTTCATTCATTTGTACAGAGAATATGAATGTCTTTGGAAGCCGACTAGCCCGCTTTACAAAAACAAAATAGCACGTGCAATTGCCTCCACCAAAATACAGGAAGAATTAAATCTGACTGAAAAAGAAATTAAAAGTCTGCGAAGTACTTATCATCAAGAAAAGAATAAAGTGGAAAATTCTAAACGATCCGGAGCTGGGTCTAGCCAGATTTACAAACCCAGTTTAATTTGGTTTAAAGAAATGGATTTCATAAATGAAAGTTTCGATTATAGAAACTGAATAAAAACACCTATTGTAAGTACCTACCTACTATTTCTTTTTAACACACTTTTATTAGCTTCCTGTAGGTATGTATGTTTGTAACGATTTGTTTGGACTAGATTACTTGCAGGGTTACTGGTAACTAACGCATAACCTTTCAAGAGCGGCTTTAGTACATCAAAAGCAACAACTTTTGTTCTACTACTTTTGGAAATTCGCGAAAAAAATTTGATTCTCCATACATTTTGTCAGAGGGCGATGAACTTTTTGTATGGAATAATTGATTTCTGCGACATATGCGTTAGTTACCAGTAACCCTGCATAATAATACTAAATAGGTAGTATTTATCGTTCATTATTTTTTCCAGCTTACATATATTAAAAACATTTTGAACCACGAACTCAAAATTTAGGGCAGTGAGGGAGGTTGCGGGTTTACCTAATTTCGCCTTTATAATATTAATGGATGTAAAAAAGTTGACACAATTACAGAAAGGTACTTAGACAAGTACATTTATTCATTTAAAATGTTAACATACGATCTTGCCATGGTACTGCTTCAGTTGTAATGCATATTTATTTCTAATAACTATCGCTTCTCTAGACGATCGATTATTTCTTGTTCCTGGTAAATTCTGTAAAGATGTTTGTAACTGATCACGTCAGGTGCCGTGAATAATGGTACCGAGTTGAATATCTTCATAATCTACACATCTTTGTGTGATATATGTACTAGTGGTTTTTCGCAACCAATTGTGCAAAGAACATGCCGCTAATACTATGACATCCACTTTTTCTGGTTCTAGAGCTATAAAAGACTAAAAAATTCGGAATCTTGATACAAGGATACCAAACGCATTTTCAACAATTCGCCTGGCTCTTGACAATCGATAATTAAAGACTTTTTCCCTTTGGGTGGCCCTGGTAGGAAACGGTTTCATGAGGTACTTTTTAATGGAAAAGCTGCATCTCCCACTATCACAGAATGTTCAGAAATATCTAAAGATTTATTTTCTAAAGATTATTTCAAGTCTGATCTTTCAAACACTCCTCCATTTGAAGCTCTGCCTTGCATCCTATATCAATATAGGAAAAACAGTAATCGTCATCTATCAATGCTAGTAGCACTATGCTGTGGCTCGCTTTATAATTGAAATAATTTGATGTATCGTCAGGAGCAATAATATTTATGTGTTTGCCATCTACAGCTCCAATACAGCCTGGAAAGTTCCATTTGGTTCGAAAGCCTCTTTCTATCTCCTTCCATTCTTGCCTTGTAGAAATCTAAAAGCAAAATGTCTTAGTAAAATTAATTAGCCTTCCTATACTCACGTCAAAATGAAAGACGTATACTATACTATATAAATCGGTCTCACAGACCGTATGCGTGAGTATAGGAAGGTTAAAAACATAATTTTACAGGTGCAAAAGCCCTCTCAAGCGAGCACTGCAACAGAAACACCACCACCATCATCAGTTTCTGTATCAGACCAGC
Source organism: Chrysina gloriosa (assembly GCA_038088585.1). NCBI lineage: Eukaryota > Metazoa > Arthropoda > Insecta > Coleoptera > Scarabaeidae > Chrysina > Chrysina gloriosa. The sequence continues at coordinate 12,648,323 of CM076095.1, forward strand.
AATCTTCCTCTCAAACTGTCAACTCACCAAACAACGAAACATCCACTTTTGCAGTCGATCAACCACACTCATCCGCTCAAACAAGCACTACAAACAAGCAAGCACTATCACCCTCTCTCCAGGACCAGCAATTCTCCTCTGGCACTACAGCAGTCAACCGACCTCACAAAACAAGTCAGACTAAGAGAAAACGTGTGGAGCGAAACCTTAACTGCTCTTCAACGCGTGGAAAACATTGCTGTAGCAATTAATAATCTTGGTTCAAAAGAAAAAGATGAGTTTTATTATTTCGGACAGTGTTGCTGCTCAGTTAAGGTCATTCCCATTAAATAACGCTCTGGATATGCAATCCAAAATTCAAATTGTGTTGAGTACAGAAAGGGCTCGACTGTCTACTTCATATTCTCAGCCTTCCACTACGTATTCTAACACATCTATATATTCGGAAGAAATAACAGCATCTTCTGCCGACGATCTATTGATACACACAATATCAAACACGCAGACAAACACTGCAGACTATAGTGTCACTTTTGGTCCAGAATCAGTGCAGAATATTTTTTCTGAAGCTTGGAATAATGCGTAACTATGCTGAAATAAATAAAATACATGAAAGATATTCAAAGTTGTTTTACTCACCTTAATAAAATCCTTTAGTGCAATAGCTATTTCATTACAAACAACTGGAACGAACTGTGCAATCGTCGATTTTCCTACTCTGTACAATTCTTCTAGAGATACAAATGAATTACCTGTAGCTAAAAATCGTAATGTTATTTCCAACTTGGTTATTGCCGGTATGGCATTTCGCATGTGAGTATCATTCTTTGTAATTTTGTCTCAAATTTTTCTTAACAATTCATCAAATTTTTCTGGGAGCATTCTCAAATGGTTTCTGTAACCATCAGGATCTTCTTGACGCATTTCTTTAAGCAGACAACTACTAGCTCCAAAATCTTCCGTTTTACTAATCCAATCTCTTACCCAAACCCGCCTTCTTCTTTTTTTCTTTTTATGTCTCATTATATTAGCGACACATTCAATTGCTAGTAACAAAACGATTTTGTTTAATTCGCTTCGATTGTTATTATGCATTTTTGGCGCGCAAGAGTACAACTGTCACCCTCGAACTGTCCTGTGTATTCGCGATGGTAATACTTGCATGCAAGGGCACAACTTGCATGCCAGTATTACATGCAAATGTATCCGCAGTGGCCAGTTACTCGTACCATGCCAGTAACTTTCATGCCAGCTACTTTCCCGATTTACTGGCATGTGTATCCTCGGCCTAAGTCAAGTGGGCAACTGTAAGACAGTTGTCAAGTAGACATTTAAAAATATACTTGTAACATATTTGTATTGTTCTTAGAATTAATAAATAGTTAATAACATATATGTACAGCTCTCGCAATATAACTGGGCGAGCGGTGGGGATGCGCCGTAAACGTATTTAGGACACTTACCTCCCACCTGTCTGATTCAGATAGTGCATAGGAATTACCATTGTCGTATCAATATGAGTTCCGTAGGGAAAGGACGAATGATAGGCAATCTATCCCTCCTCTATCTGCGCGAACTCACTCCCACCCTTCGCCAACTTGTATTGCGAGAGCTGTATGTATCTAGTACAATATATGACATAGCGCTGTGAATAAAGGAGCAATAAGAATTGCGGTGGATGATTCTGAGTTGATTAATAATAATAAAGCCTAGTGATAAGAGGTTAAGTACCTACGTTAAAAAAAAATGGAGGCAAGAATTTAACAGCCGATGCAGTTTGAAGGAAAATTTCCGCAAATTCAAGCAAGCACTAAATATATATTTGATGGCTACTGGTAAGAATGAAAAACCACAAGAAATTAAAGTAGCAATACTGTTAAACTGTATAGGAGAAGAAAGCGTTGAAATATTCAATAATTTTAATTTGTCAGAAGAGCAAAGAAAGGAATATGAAACAGTCGTAGAGGAATACGAAAAATATGTAAATCCAAGAAAAATATAATTTATGAGAGGTACAGATTTTTCACATGAGGTGCTAAGAAAACTAGCGGTAAGTTGTGAATTTGAAAGTGCTCAGAATATAAAAGAAGAACTATTAAGAGACAAATTAGTGCTAGGGTTGAGGGATAAGCAGGTACAAGAAAAAATATTATTGTTAAAAGATTGTTAAAGGTAATTTTATATGATAGATCTCTACCACTAATAGGTCAATAAAACAAGGCTGGTTTGAACGATAGTTATATTTTCAGAACGTTTACAAACGTTTTCGGAATACCTTCTTCAGTGAAAATATAACTAGATAAATATATAAACAAACATTTGTTTTTTATTTGGGAACTATCAACAAAATGACTAATGACTAGGATTTCTTGATATAGAGGATGTGTAACAAACTTTTATATATATATATATAAATTATAAAAACTAAATTAATGTGTAAACATACATGCAAATTAAGTAAAAGCCTATATCAAAAAATCTTTGTCGAAACCTTAACAATTCTGTTCAAGGACTAGGGAAAACCCAAATTTAAAAACCTAGCCAAAGGTTTCCTTCTTAAGAAATGCAAATGTCATTTTAACAAATTGCTATATACATTACTTAAATTTTGAATATCGGTTCTGAAATTAATAGTTTTAGTGTCTTTTGTATATTTATCATTTCATATATTAGTCTTTTTTATAATTATTCTCTGTTTTTAATATAATTGTGTTTTCAAAATCAAAGTAATGCCCAAGATCTTTGTAATGCTTTGTTACAGCGGTCATTGCACCAAAATCATTATTTAAAGAATACTTATGGCTATACAACCTTTTCATAAGTATTCTTTAAATAATGATTTTGGTGCAATGACCGCTGTAACAAAGCATTACAAAGATCTTGGGCATTACTTTGATTTTTAAAACACAATTATATTAAAAACAGAGAATAATTATAAAAAAAGACTAATATATGAAATGATAAATATACAAAAAGACACTAAAACTATTAATTTCAGAACCGATATTCAAAATTTAAGTAATGTATATAGCAATTTGTTAAAATGACATTTGCATTTCTTAAGAAGGAAACCTTGGCTAGGTTTTTAAATTTGGGTTTTCCCTAGTCCTTGAACAAAATTGTTAAGGTTTCGACAAAGATTTTTTGATATAGGCTTTTACTTAATTTGCATGTATGTTTACACATTAATTTAGTTTTTATAATTTATATATATATATATAAAAGTTTGTTACACATCCTCTATATCAAGAAATCTAGTCATTAGTCATTTTGTTGATAGTTCCCAAATAAAAACAAATGTTTGTTTATATATTTATCTAGTTATATTTTCACTGAAGAAGGTATTCCGAAAACGTTTGTAAACGTTCTGAAAATATAACTATCGTTCAAACCAGCCTTGTTTTATTGACCTATTAGTGGTAGAGATCTATCATATAAGATAAGTATAAAGGTCACGAAATATATATATATATACATTTAAGTTAAAGGTAATAGAAGTGTGTCGAGAAAGTGAAATAATGAAGGCACAAATAAAACAAGTACAAAGTAAAACAATTGATTCAACAAATTTCAATGCAGAAGATGTGGACGCACATATGAAGCGAGGAAATGTCTGGCATATGGCAAAACATGCAATAAGTGCAAGAAGAATAACCATTTTGCTATAATGTGTAAATCGGGAAAGATGGAAAGTATTAATGAAGATAATAAATTGGAATTAGGACCACTACAAATTAATCAAGTACAGAAAGAAAGACCTGAATGGAATGAACAGGTTATGATAAATGGCTCGAATGTGGTAGTGAAGATAGATACAGGAGCAGAAGTTAATACGTTACCAGAGAATGTTTTCAAGGAAATAGAAAAAGGGCAGAAGTTAGAACACAGTAATGGTATATTAGAAGCATATGGAGGTACCAAAATAAGACCCGTAGGTTATGTAATGTTTAATTGTACATTAGGTAACAAAAGTAAATTATTGAAATTCTTTGTGATAAAAGGTAATGTAAAAGCGATATTAGGATTAAATGCATGCATAAATTTAGATTTAATCAAAACAATAGGAAATTTAAAAACAGATGTATTAGATAAGCATAGTTTTATAAATAATAACCTAGAATTATTTGAAGGGTTAAGCAAAATAAATGTAGAAATAAGTCTCAAGATAAGAAAAATGCAGAACACTTACAATCTTTCCAAATTTTTATCTAAAATTTTAAGCAATATTGTAGGTAAAACTGCACATAATGTGAAAAATTCATGGGAATTTGTAGATTCGGTTAGAAATCAAACAATTCCTAATAATTACGAATTAATCAGTTTAGATGTTGTTTCTTTATTTACTAATATTCCTGTGGATTTAGCACTAAAAATTTTAGATAAAAAATGGAATTCCATAAAAGATTTTACAGATCTTCCAAAGGAGGAATTCATTGCAGCTTCGAAACTTTGTTTAAATTCTACTTATTTTACATATCAAAATAAAATTTATAAACAAATTTTCGGTACTGCAATGGGTTCTCCATTATCAGCAGTTATCGCAAACCTGGTAATGGAGGACCTAGAGCAAACTTGTTTGGCAAAACTAAATTCTAGTGTAAGTTTTTACAGACGTTATGTGGATGACTGTTTTTGTTCTGTAAGAAAGGATAGTATTGATGAGATATTAGATTCATTTAATAGTTATCATAATAGATTAAAATTTACATATGAGAGAGAATCTAATAACTCATTGAATTTCCTGAACGTGACAGTCATGCATAATAACGGCATTGTGAAAACAAATTGGCATATAAAGTCTACCAATACAGGAAGACATTTAAATTATTTTTCAGAAACATCAAAATTACATAAAATTAATGTAGTTACCGGTTTAGTTGATCAAGCGGTTAGATTAGCTAATCCTGAATTTAGGGAAAAGAATTTAAACAAAGTTAAAGAAATCTTAGATAAAAATAATTATCCAAATAGTTTTTATGAAAAATAATAAAAAATAGAATTAACAAATTATATAATAGAGGAATTAAAATTAATAACAATAAATGTTATAACGCTATTCCTTATAAAAAAGGTTTAAGCGAAAAAATAAAACAAGAATTTAATAAAAACAACATAAACATTACTTTCATTCCAAATTATAGTAACAGATTTCTTTTTACTAATACTAAATCTAAAATAATTAAACAAAATCAGAGTAATGTAGTTTATAAAATAAACTGTAAAGACTGTGATGATTTTTACATCGGTCAGACGAAACAATATTTAAAGAAAAGGTTGTATAGCCATAAGTATTCTTTAAATAATGATTTTGGTGCAATGACCGCTGTAACAAAGCATTACAAAGATCTTGGGCATTACTTTGATTTTGAAAACACAATTATATTAAAAACAGAGAATAATTATAAAAAAGACTAATATATGAAATGATAAATATACAGAAAGACACTAAAACTATTAATTTCAGGACCGATATTCAAAATTTAAGTAATGTATATAGCAATTTGTTAAAATGACATTTGCATTTCTTAAGAAGCTAGGTTTTTGAATTTGGTTTTCCCTAGTCCTTGAACAGAATTGTTAAGGTTTCGACAAAGATTTTTTGATATAAGGTTTTACTTAATTTGCATGTATGTTTACACATTAATTTAGTTTTTATAATTTATATATATATATAAAAGTTGGTTACACATCCTCTATATCAAGAAATCCTAGTCACTAGTTATTTTATTGATAGTCCCAAATAAAAAACAAAAGTTTGTTTATATATTTATCTAGTTATATTTTCACTGACGAAGGTGTTCCGAAAACGTTTGTAAACGTTCTGAAAATATAACTATCGTTCAAACCAGCCTTGTTTTATTGACCTATTAGTGGTAGATCTCTATCATATAAGATAATTACGATTATATTACACAATTAATCGGAAGTTATATGGTAAAGATGAATGGTAATCGATCTTCAGAATTCCGTCGGCCCGTGCGTCAGTAAGAGGTATTTCGGTGGTGTATCTGGACAATTTCATACCCAACATTTAAAAATTTAATGGAAATCGAAAATCATGCAAAGTCCATTTCTATACATCATTCACTTTAAGAGTGCAGTGAAAAAACCTTTTTAATCGGAGAAAGACAACTATAGCTAACTTCTAAAAATTTGAAATTGTGGATAGAAACAAGAACAAGTTGTCATAAGCTTGTTTTTTTGCTTCATTTTCTTGTTCTCAGAGCCATATTACTATATTATTATATTCCTAACACTTTAAGATATTATTAAATTATATATGTACAGTAATGTTTATATAATTTTTATAGATTTATAACTTTGATATGGCCAAAGAGAAGGTGGTTGATCTAGCTGTTGAACCGCTCGCAGGGCCATCAAAAATCCTCTGGGGAAGCATATTGGTAGCATGCTAAAGGCAAATGATTTACAATTTATATTTGCAATTAATGCAATAAAATTCTAGGTCAGCCTTGGTCAAGTTGGCTTCAATATAACTTGGTGTAGGAGAATGAACAGTGATTGATGAAAGAAATGGATTCTTCTGGAATTGTTAGATCACCTCCTAAACAATGTCTTTGTGAAACCGTGTATCATCATTTGGACGAAGCGCAGAAATCAGCCATTGAAAGACATGTACATCAATTTTTCTTGAATAATGAATTGCCTATGTGTACACAAATATTAAGGGTAAATATGAAATTAATTTTATATTTAAACCTATTTACCAAACTATTGTAGGCTATTAATGCAGATGATACTTTACCTGAGATAAAGTGAACACTTTGTGAAATCTTAAAGCAATTGAGCTTTATGTGGGAGAAGCGCATCCAGAATAATGTGTTATTAAAATGACAAGACATTATTTTATTGAGACATCACTATCTAACCAACATTAGTTTGTGAACAAGGTAGAAAAATATACTAGTTAGATGAAATATGAGTTAATGCTGGTCACACCAAAGAAAATGTATGAAAAGACAATAATACTTACTGCAAGACAAGCACTTGTTGAAAGAGTATCAACAGGATTAAAAAATCCTTCTGGTAAATGTAAACGGTTGATTATTTTATATATTGGTAGTAGAATGACATTCTGCTATATCTTGAACCTAACAGTGTTATTGTAATGGATAATGCACCTTGTCATTCTGCCAACACTAAAAAACAACCTACCAAAGCATGGAAAAAAGATACACTAATTGAGTGGCTTTCCTCAAAAGGAATTATCGTTAACAGCTCTCTTTTAAAAGTTGAAATTCTTGAGTTTGTAAAAGATTATTTACATGCTAATCCAATACAGTACGTAATTGACCAGATGGTAACAGATAGTGGTCGTACAGCTCAACGATTGCCCCATATCATCAAAATCCAATTGAATTAGTATGGGCACAAGTGAAACACCATCTTGCATGAATAGAACATTAGGTCCTATAATTGGAATTACATGCCCAACAGATGCTTTCTAAGTAATAAACCACATTCATTGACCTTGTCCATATAGGGACCAACTTTGTACAGGTGTCAAAACAAATTTCTCCCCAAAATATTACGAAGCTACCCACAAAAGGGATTCTTGGAGAAATGTTGCAACTTATAAATCATTCTCTTGCTCTTCGCCACTTACGCTCACATCCATCAGGAAATTTTAAACTAACCTTCGTCTTTTCAAAGAATAAAACCTTCCAATCGTCAATAGTCAAAGTTCATGATGTCTGAAAAACCGCAATCTATGAATTTTGTGCTCTCTGGTGATTAATGGCTTTTCTGCCTGCCTTCTAGTACTTAATGCACCCTCCTTTACATATCTTACTGGTTGAGATGACATGGCAACATTGTGAACAGTTAGTAATTAATATCCTAACATATTGCTAGTAACTCTCCTGTTTCTTAGAGTGTATTGGCTAAGAAAACGATCATTCCATTCATTTGTACAGAGTTTTTTCCTTTGACCTGGTCTTCGAGAGTAAGATCCTGTCTCATAAGTCAATCAATCTTCTGATTGATTGACTTATGCTATGTATGACATGAGTGGCATGTGGCATTTTGAATCCCTCTTCCAGAAAAGCGGTTGTCCATACATGCCTTTTCCTCCAATAAAGTCCTTTCACCAATCATTTTCTACTTCTTAAAACAATAACTGTGATATTGATGTAATAAATGTTATATCGAAAAAAGCTTAATGGCTAATCTAAAGTAAAAATAAATCGCTTTGAATAGAAAGTGTATAATTGAAAATTGCTGCTTTAAAACAAAGGATAGGATAGGGATACCTTGACAACAATTGCATTGAATGTTAAAAGAGATCCAAAGCATACTTTTAAGGATAGTAGAAACATCACAAGCACCACGCCTTTTGATTTAAAACAAAATACAATAGTGGCCCGTTAATTTTGTCCAAGAGTTTATTATATTATAGTGTTATTAAATGATAATTACTATAACATAACCTATAATGATGTCTGTCTGAGGCTAGGCGAAATGTATCCGATACGCAACGAATACTAATTTCTTAAAAAAAAAAAATAATTGGTGATATTAGAAATGAAATATTCGTCGCCTGCTTTCATTTATAAATTCAATTATATTTTATACACTAGATGACAGCACATAGCAGAAGTCCCATCAAATTTGGCTGAATAACTATAATTATAATTAATTATTATTATTTTTATTATTATTATTATTATCGAATCCCCTTTTACCGCTAGGTGTCGGGGTAATTATAATTAAAATAAATTAATAGTTCCGAACAACTGTGTGTAAAAAGACTAAACTCCATGGGTGGTTTTAGTAAGATATCAACTAGCATTTTACAACGATCATCAGTCTTTTGAGCGGCTACGATCCAGTCTTCTTGATTGATGTTCACGGAATTTTCCACTTTACTCCAATGTTCTTCGACAGGATTTCTACTAAGGGCATCTACATGTGCCATTTTTCGCCCTGCTCGGTATTCTACATCGAAAGTGAATTCCGGTACGGTTAGCCACCATCTGCCTATTCTTGGAATTAAATACATACATAACTGGTCTAAGAGATTTATTTGTTTGTTCTTGTAGTATAATTCCTCCAATACCCAATTTTGAGGCATCCGTGTGAATCTCTGTTCTCAATTCTGAATTGTAGAAAGCCAGTAGTGGTCGTGATATCAGTTTGTCTTTAAGGGTGTCGAAAGCTATACATTGTTCGTCACCCCATTCCAATGTGATGTCTTTCTTCGTTAAGATCGTCAAAGGTCTTGCAATTGTTGCAAAATCCTTAATGTATTTCCTAAAATAACTAGTCAATCCTAAAAATTGACGCACCGGATGTACACTGGTGGGGACTGGAAATTTTCATACTGCATGTGTTTTCCTGCTTCCAGGCTGTACTCCCGCCTGGCTAATTTCGTGTCCTGAATATTCAACCTTTTCCATAAAAAAGTGCCACTTCGAAAATCTTAAGGTAAGTCCGGTATTTTTGCATGAAGTTAGGACTTTTCTCAAATTAGTAAGTCCTCCCTCAAAGGTTTCAGAAGGCAGAAGAACATCATCCATGTATGCTAGAGCTTTTCCATATCGCAAGTTACCCAAAACCTTATTGACGGTTCTTTGAAACACAGCAGGCGCATTGGCAAATCCAAATGGAACACGTAGGTATTCATAGTGTCCATCTGGCGTTATAAAGGCTGTCTTTGAAATGGATGATTCCTCCATTTGAATCTGGTGATAACCACTAGCAAGATCCAGGCTAGTAAAATATATGCGAGTTTTTATAAGAGTCAAAAAATGAAGATGATGAATAAGCCTTCCCGTTAAAAGGCTTAGAACCGTATTACCACCCCTAAGAAATAATTTTAAAAAATTATCAGGGGGCAAGGATGGTTTTAACTCTTCTACAAATTCGTTTCGGTTTCTTTGATTACTGAAGTAGGGTAATCCTCTGAAATGTGCTTTTCCCAGATTTCATTAAATTTGTTTGGCGCATTTCTGAACAGCGTACAAAAACGTGATTTATTAATTAAACTTGAACTCTTCTCACGGACAAACGATACATTTTGGTATTATATACATTGCGCCCACTCGACTTATTTTGACCTCTACAATATGTGGTAGCTCTATGTCCCAGCAATTTTGGGACAGCTGTATAAACAAGGGTAAAACCAGAGGTATGAAACTGGGATTATAAAACGGCAACAAACTTAGTAGGTGGGCCACTACGGCGGGCCGTAGTAAGGGGATCTAATAACCAATAAGAGTGCATGCTTTTACAGCCATGCTTTAAATTTTCGCAGATATTTGAAAAAGCCGCGTTCATTTTAGAAGAAAAAGCGACATTCGTTCTGTCTTGTGTTGTTCGCAACGGTCTGGTCTGGTCGAGGAATTGGATTCCATAGAATGTAATTAATTTGGTAAGTATAAATTTTAAAGGAGAAAAACGAGGTAGAAAATGTTAAAAACGTTTCAAACTATATATTTTGTTTTATTCGTATACGTAATGATTTTTGTCAGCGGCCAAAGCGAGTTTTCTGACTGCCTCATAATTTTAATTTAAACCAAAAGTTAAGTACATAATGACTGTTGCTACTTAGTTCTAAATTATTTTTCTTATTTTCACACTGTTGTCATCAGAAAAGTTAGGCTGTTTCTGACCACCCGAACACAATCCACCCACAGATAGTACTGTGTTGTAATTTTGTTTTCTTTTTTGCTTGTGCTGCTTGATTGTTTGGTGAAAGCAGCAACTTTAATATAGAAGTTGTAAGAAGGATTGTTGCAACTATTCCGGCTGCACAACTGGTACTAGAGCAAAGTGTCCGAAGGCTTTGTTAAAAAGTATCTCTTCAGCTTCCCCGCAGATCCATACTACCACGATTTGTGGAAAATGATTAGCAATGTAGACTCTTCTCGAAATTAAAAATTCTGGCATGAGGATCACTTTGTAGATTCAGATTTTGTAAATGAGGGGAAAGACCAATTGAAAGTTGGGGCAGTTCCATATTGCATCGGAAGATCTTCCATTTCCAAATGAGAATAGTAAGGTAAGTTCAGACGATGCTCTGTTTACATTACCAGAAAACGGAGAACCTTCCTATTCACGGTATAACCCGTAAACGTCCACAACTACTTGTGGATGCTTGGAACAACGTATCTCCTCACATTTACAAAACAATGAGGTAATGAGCAATTTTGGTAACGATTTTCAAGACCATAATTGCACATACCGCTACTGCGATAATTTAATTTTAGAAAAGATGTCGCTTTTCTAGTCTATAAATTTTGCAGGCATAGGCACAAGCAAAAAGCTGTATCTGATGGACACTCTCACAAGATGCAAAGGTTGAAGAACAATTTTCTTTTGTTTATTTATATATTCTTGTTTTTTGTTATGTTTTTATTGATGGTACAGTATGTATTTATTTCATTTATTATCTTTTATCGAATATTTATTTGTTTTCTATGGTTAATTTATTTTATATTTTTATGATTATGTTTTGTAGAATGTATTAATTAAATTAATTTTGATTTTAAAGTGAGGGTAAATATAGAATGAGGAAGTATGTAATTTCAAAATTTACCGCCATATAATTGTAGCGCTTTGTCGTTTATTTTGCCACTCCCCTGCCAGGGAGCGCTGTAATTTCGTTCCAAGGTTTAACAAGGAGGCTTTCATTTTTTATAGTTAGTGTATAAATTCTAATAAAGGATTAAATTAAATATAAATCAATATAAATAAATAATAATTAAATATTACAATTGTTTTATTGGGTAGAATAAAATCAGCTACAATATGATTGCACAGTAATTTAATCTGTAATACGCTAATTTCACGTCCTGTATGGTAATTTTAAGGCAAGAACCTGGCAGGACTGGGAGTGACTAGATGATTGTCAATATGTGGTCAAGCTGTCAATTGTAATATGGCGTAGTGTTTGGTTATATGATAGAATTTTATGTATTGAGAATAGATTTTCGTAATTGTTTTGCATTCGGTAGAATAAAGAAGCATAATTAACATCTCAGGCATAGTGGGGTGGAAAAGATTACTTAGGTAACAATTTTATCATTTTCGTAAGGACCTTTTTCTACAAAGGTCAAGTTTCCTAAGAATAGGATAAATAAAATTGACAGAATGTAGATTATACGAGTACAGTTTATTATCTAACTGATCTCTCTGCATATAATTTTACTCTGGAATAAAAGGAAGGAGAGCAATTTCCAAGGTCGCAGTGAATAATCACAAGTAAGCTAGAGACTTAATATGTTGTGCAAAATATTATCAAGACTTATCATTAAAGAAAGAATATTCTGTGATAGTTCAAAAAGTACATTATTATCTTCTGCATTTGACTGCACCTTTGTTCAGAACATCCAGTATACACCTCCATCTAAAAGTTATGATAAGTGAAATAAGACTATACTTCAACACTGAGCCAATTCAGTAGACTCTCCTATATCTGTAATATGCAATATCTGTTTTTAAATTAATGATGTGTATTTAACATTTGTTTTTATATATTAAACATTAGTAATAAGTGAGGAAATCTCAATACCTTGGGTAGAAGAGGTTCAGGGATAAGTAAAGAAACAAGCAAAGAATTGAATATAAATTATTCTACTGTATTCCTTTTTCAAAACAGAAGTGGAAAGTCTTTCCAGGACTGAACCAATTACATTGTTTTGTATCCAGTTTATGTTATTGATGTATTGTTTGTTATAGATCATGAGTTTATCCAGTATATTACCTCCACCTACCCAAACAATATGGGACAGAGAGGACGAAAGACGTCTGAAGGAACAAGAAAAATCCACGTCGGTTATTGTCGCATTACCTATAGCACCACCTTATGGCCAAAGGCGGGGTTGGATACCTCGTAAACAGTCTGATTATGGTGATGGTGGAGCCTTCCCGGAAATACATGTCGCCCAGTATCCACTCGACATGGGTCTAAAAAATAAAGAATCCAGTTCAAACGCATTAGCTGTGCAATTAGATGCAGAAGGTAAAGTCAAATACGACGTTATAGCTCGTCAAGGACATTCCAAAGACAAAATCGTCTACTCAAAACTATCAGATCTGCTTCCTGTTGAAGTGATGTCAGAAAATGATCCAACCTTAGAGAAACCAGACGAAGATGAGGTGGAAGATATTACTGAGAAAACAAGACATGCCCTTCAGAGAATAACTAATTCTAAAATTGCAGCTGCAATGCCTGTAAGGTGCGCTGAAAAACAAGCCCCTTCTCAATTTATACGCTATACACCATCACAGCAAGGAGCTGCATTTAATTCTGGAGCTAAGCAAAGAGTTATTCGACTAGTAGAAGCACAAGTAGATCCCATGGAACCACCTCGATTTAAAATCAATAAGAAAATTCCTAGAGGACCACCGTCACCTCCAGCTCCAGTATTACACAGCCCAACTAGAAGAGTCACCGTTAAAGAACAAAGAGAATGGAAAATTCCACCTTGCATATCTAATTGGAAAAATGCGAAAGGATATACTGTACCTTTAGATAAACGTCTAGCTGCCGATGGTCGTGGTTTGCAACAGTTGCATATAAACGAAAATTTTGCGAAGTTGGCAGAAGCTCTATACATTGCGGACAGAAAAGCTAGAGAAGCGGTAGAAACACGAGCACAATTAGAAAAGAAACTGGCTCAAAAGGAAAAGGAGCAGAAAGAAGAACATTTACGGTTATTAGCACAAAAAGCTAGAGATGAACGTGCTGGTATTAAAAGTAGCGGTGACAACACTATTTCTAACGAAGAAGAACGCGAGAGGGAGTTATTAAGACAAGATCGACATAAGGAAAGAGCCCGCGAACGAAATTTAGCACGCGCTGCCCCTGATAAAAGATCAAAATTACAGAGAGAACGTGATAGAGACATATCGGAACAGATTGCTTTAGGTATGCCCGCCAGAAATATGAATTCTGGTGAAACACAATTTGATCAGAGACTTTTTGGACAAGCGCAAGGTCTGAATCATGGCTATGGCGATGATGACAGTTATAATGTATATGATAAGCCTTGGAGAGAAGGAGGATCTATGGCAAATCACATCTATAGACCTGGGAAAAATATTGATAAGGAAGTGTATGGTGAAGATTTGAATAAAATAATTAAAACGAATAGGTTTGTACCAGATAAAGAGTTTACTGGAACTGATCGAAGTGGTTCAGGAAGATCTGGACCTGTTCAATTTGAAAAGGAGGAAGATCCGTTTGGCTTGGATCAATTTTTAAGTCAAGCGAAAAGGGCCAGTAAGCGAAAAGAACCTGAAAGGACGGAAAGGGACAAGAAAAACGTAGAGATTAGGATATCCGCTTTGTATGTTTTTTAACGTCCTAACAATTAGAGAGTATTATGTATACAGGCATTTCTTATAGGATATATTTTAAATACTGTCAAAAACATTCATTAAAAAATATTGATTTTCATTATGTGTATATATTTTCCTTTCTAATTGAATTAAATTGTATTCTGTAAATTGAGTTTATTTCTAATATTATATCATAACGGTAAATTCCTCATCGGACATTTGTTAATTAAACTCGGGACATGTGTTTTGCCGGCGACGAGACCAGCGTATTCAACCGTATTTTACGGTGTAGCGCAATTAATCAATAGTTATGTGTTATGAAGACAGAAGTTTACCTATGTAATCTAAATAGTGTCGATAATACTACATAATGGTCCTTGCCATCTTTATCAAGCTGAAAATAGCTGCTTAAAAATCAGCAACGCATTAGAATGGAAAAACACTTCAATACTAAAAGTGGCAATAATCTGCTAGACCACAGGTTCTCAAACTTATTTCAACTACCGCCCGCTTTGAGATTAAAAAAAAAAATCTAGTGTCCCCATATTTTTTAACTTGCCTACCTTTTACATTACCATCTGTTGCGTATTTTTAAACTAATTATTGCAAATATAATTTTTAAAGATGCATTATTATATACATAGGATAGATAGGATGTGCCTCATCCTATTTTTGAGATCAAAAAATGTTTCAATGAGAGGAAATAAAACTCGTACTTAATCATATTTAGAATTATTTTTATTAACATTAAAAGAAGGTTTTGAATTTAAAACTTATCTAATGTGAAGGATGAATCTGATGCATTTTGACGAGTTTATTATCAGACTCGAATTCGCTTAAAAACAGACGTAAGTTGCCGCATTCAGAAACTTGCAGCCGATTTCTCCTTTTAGTCAGCAACATTGCTACAGCACTAAATCCACGTTCACACAAATACGACGATGGGAATGCTATCAGAAATCGCTGAACAATCGACCACAACCCAGGGTACAGTTGGGGAATTGGCTTCTGCAGCCAAATTCTTGGTAGCCATTTTTGAATTTAATTTTTATTTCTTCGTTTGTTATCAGTTCTATAAGTTGTTCTTCTAACTGGGATGACCCTCCTGTGTTGACATTTGAAAAAGGATCCAACACCCAGTCTGGTATGTCCATGTTTAAAATGTGGAATCGTTCCTTAAAATCATCGTGGAGGCTTTCCAAGTGTTGACAGTAAATAACCAAGTCATCGTTACTGAAGGATACTGCTGATAAATTGGGGAAGTTATTAAATTCATGTGTGCCGATATTCCTTTTGTACAGTAACAGTTTGGCTACGAAAGCAGCAACGATATTTTATGTTTTAATCAAGTTTAAGTCGGCGCCTTGAAGCTGGAAATTCACATCATTAAATAATTTGAACAGGTCTGTCCAGTACGCAATATCATTTCTTGATGTGATGAGGTTGTCGCGTAATTCTGTATCTGTTTTCCAGGAACTCTATCAGAGAGTCAAACAGTTGAAAAACCGAGACATACAAGTACCTTTTGATAGCCAGCGTACTTCTGTGTGAAGTAGCAAGCGGTTGTAATCTTCATCATTGGCAACGCAAAGCTGACTAAATAATCTGCAGTTAGTGACTGCTTTTGATTTTATTAACCGCTCTGATAATATATTGCAATGATGTATGCAAACGTTCAGTCAGATTTCTCGCAAGCAAATGCTGGCTATGAATGACGCGACACAATGTACAACGCAAGCACCCCTGGAACCATACTACAAATCACATAGAAATAGTTGTCCAACTCAATACAATCGAGATAGAGTCGGTGCATTATTTCATGAGACCGATCTGCGCGAAGTGCCTGACGCTATACGCTACAGATTGTTCTGAAAACATTAGATGTGGCGACATATTCAAAATGTGTCACCTAACGTGTAAGTATATTATCTATGGTGTACATATAACATATAACGCACTGCTTACAGTTTAACCCATTAAGGCCCGAGCCGTGTTCTCGTTAAGCTAGAACGATGAACTTTTGAAATTATTATATTTCTTGCCTGTTCATGGAGGGGAAAAAATTTGAGATAAATAGGATCAGTGGGTGCCCAGATACCCCACGTTGCGAAAACGCAACGCTGGCCCTTAATGGGTTAATATGAGTTTAATTAAAGATAGTACATAACATGTAAAAAATCATTTTTAAAGAAAATTAGCCTCTAAACCAATACCAATAACAACTTTGAATCAGTTGTAACACATGATATCTATATATCTATCAACCAAAGTTCTTTTCTTTTGTAGTTGTTTGATATTGTATTTTTCATTGAGAATATTATGTAATACAGAAAAACAAAGTGATTACTGAATTACAAGAAGTATGCACAGGTATTCAAACCGGCAAAATTATCATCACCTATGCATCACTCATATAAATTTCAGCAAATCTTCTAATATATTCATTGTAAATTGTTTAATAGTTTACTACGGCATATAAAAACCATAAATATATTTTATTGAAAAAAACAATTCCTTCTCAACATAGATCGTTATAGCCCACATGACCTTTTTTTCTTTCTTTTTGTACTTAAAGCTATTATTTGTATTTATTAATTAACTTTAGTAATCTCTGAAAAGAAAGTAATTTACCACATTTGTAAAATAAAACAGCATAGGTTAATAAAAGTTTTATTAAATTCGAAAGATATTGTTTCATAAAAGAAAAGTGAAGAAATAATAAAACTATTAATAGTACATATAAAAATAAAAGTTTATAACAAAAATAGAAATAAGTAACAATAAAATACAATTCAGGAGTCCTCGTCTTCTGATAAAAATCTAACTCATCATCTGACGAATCGTCCTCGAGATTAATAATAAATTCATCACAAAATTCATCCATGATGTGTTCTTTTCGTATATATTCTTCTTCAGTTTTAATCACATGAGCACACACCTTTGCCCATTCTTCAGCACCTGTACAAGCAAATTTTTCTCATGCCAGTTTTTCCACATCAGCCAAGTTAAACGTTACATTTTTGGATGCAATCCACTGCTTTACGTATGCCCAAATTTTCTCAATAGGATTGAGCTCTGGGTCGTAAGGTGGCAACCTACATACAGTATGGCCTTGCTCTGCAAGCTTAGCATCGATACTGTAATCTGTGAATGCTGGTTTGTACTGCCTAATTATGAGATAAAGCTCTGCCTTTGTTACATTTTGTTCATACAAAATTCCACGAGCATTCAACCATTGTAACATTACATCCTTTTTGCTATTAGAATTTGGATGTTTCGTTTGAAGAACATTGTGATAACTTGCATTGTCCATAACTACTACAGAACGTGCAGGCAGGTTTGGAATGAGCTGTTCCTGGAGCCAACATGAATAATTTATGAAGTTCATCTCGTTATGGTAATCGCCTGTTTGTTGCAGATTTAAACATTAATAGAGCATTAGGCAGAAATCCAATTGCTCCACCTGCAAAAATAATATCTCCAAATGCTAGTGCATTACATTAACATTGTATATATACCGGCATGTACAATGATAAGACGTTTGCCTTTTGAGATCGGTGGACCTTTATTGCTGTTGTCGACCCATTGATATGGTGTAGTGTGCGTTGCGGTAGTGGTAGTCATAGATAATATACTTATAGTAGGCAACTCTTAATAAAATAAATTTTCAAACAACCATGCGCATGCGCTAACTACTTTAGTTGTAAAACCAATCGACAGTGGCGTTTCATTCGATACTAGCGGGAAATTTAAATATAATTGAAATGCCGGATGTAAGATTTCATTTTCGTGATTCACTTGAAATAGCGAATATAAGCCAGTTTGACATAATATCATAATTCAACACATATATTCGCAATTTCAAGTAAATCACAAAAACAAAAACAAAGCCCTTAAATTGATTCTGTAATCAGAATGCAACATATTGTAATATAATTAATATTCGATCTGGACTCATAATATACAGATAGAGTATGTACTACATAATTATACCAGACAGCAATTATCTATTAACACAATGCGCAACAAAATAAAACAAGTGTTTATTACAAGCATACATTTATTTTATATACCAAACAAATTCCCAAGTAGATATAAAAGATTGATAAAACAGTTAAAATGAAAGATGTATTTACATTTACTTTGTACGAAAGTATATTATAACTTAATTAAGTCAACAATGTAGTGTTTTTTCCTTAGAATTAATCAGTTTAAATGTTGCTACTTTATTTACTAATATTCCTGTGTATTTAACACTAAAAGTGTTAAACAAAAATTGGAATCCCATACAAAGTTTTACTATTCTTCCAAAGAAAAATTCATCTTCGCTTTAAAACTTGTACATTCTACATATTTTAAATGCGAGAACAAATTTTAGGTACCATTATCAGCAGTTGTCGCAAATCTGGTAATGGAGGACTCAGAACACAATTGTTTGGCAAAACTAAATTCTAAAAAAATTTGTAAGCATTATGTGGATGACTGTTTTTGTCTTGGAAGAAAGTGAACAAACGATAGTGGAATTTAATAAAAATGATGCAAATATAGCTTTGATTCCAAGCTATAGTAACAAATATATTTTTATTAATGCTAAATGTAAAATAGATCCCACTTGTGAGTTACAGTAGTGTAGCATTAAACATTATTACTTCTTTCTATTCTTATTCTTGTTATATTTAACTAGTGCAAGTTCCTTAATTTCATCATTTACACTTCGTTTTTCGACACCCTTTAAAATTTTGTTTACGTTTTTACCCAACAATGAATATATAATAATAAAAATTCATGAAGGAATAAAGAAAATAAATTATGTCTTTCACATATGAAGTTGTTTTTTACGAATCTTAAAATAATGTTTCTTAAAATTTGTTTTATATTATTTTCAATTGATAATTTTGGTAAAAACGTGTGTACAATCTCTGTCATTTGCCCAAATAGCTGAGTGAAAGCCGTTGTGGGCTTCAACAAAGCTTGTACATAGTATGCTCTGGCAACTATTAAAACGTGTTCTTCTGTTGTTACATTTGTTAAGAGATCTTTAATGCAAACGCTACATTTTCCAATTCTTTTTAGAACCTTTTTGCAATAAATCCGGCTATATATGCATGTGTATATACAGCATTGCATGAGCGTTGATTTAAGAAAGTAAATTCTTGAACTGGACATCTTGTAATAAGGGGAACACTATCACACTCAGAACTGCAAACCAACTCTCTCAATGGATTGAGAACTCCATCTGTTATATCTTCCTCACAATTGGCCCCTGGAGAATGCTTAACGTTCAAATTACTGACTATTAGACTTTTTAAATGATCCAACAAATGCATAAGCAGTAGGGTTAATATTTCTACATCCATGACTGCGGATGCATCCAAAAAAATTTTCAACTGGATCTTGGTTTAAATTCCGTGTATATAAATACTTAAACCCTTGCTTGCTAAGGTTGCCCCATAAATATTGTAGGTGTTTTATTGTGACAGTCCAGTTTTTAATAGTAGGTGGAACAAACTGTTTTCCATTTTTGTCAATAAATTTTATGCTGCTCAATACCTTCAATGCTTCATTCCAAAACTGATTGTGTGGAGAAGTTGATGAAAGAGCACATCTCAAAGCCTTCTCATCGGGTGCATATTTTGTCAGTGCATTCATGCTATCAAATAGTTTGTCAATAAATAGCAGAAAATCTGCTGTATCTGCAGCACTTGCACTAATATCACCTGAAACAATATATTACTAGTATTAACATTGTATGCACGTGCTACACACTTACCTTTTTTGAAAATACTCTCATTGTAGAAGATACTCGATGAGAAAATACCTGGGCAGCATTCCTTACTTTCATTTTTCTGATCTTGTCTGCATAAATATGTTGATCAGTTAATTTATTTAATAATTTTGTATCGTAATCACCAATATCACTTTCGTACATATTTACAATATCTTTCCAGGATGCAACTTGTGGGCCATTCTTCCAAACAAACTGTAAATCGTTTTGCAACATATTATTTCGAATGCCTTTTAACATATGTGGCACATCATATAGATGTACAACTTCATCATTTTGAATTAAATACCCTTGTATTCTGTTTTCAATATTTAATAGTCTATATTGTCGTTCAGTTTCTTCGTGTAACATTTTTATAGCACGTACATTACTTGCGTGCTGATCACTTATTGTAGCAACAACCTGTAGCCCAATATTCTTTAATGCAGCTATAACTTCTTTAATGTTGCGTACAATATCAGGTGCAGTCATACCACCATCACTAAAATAGAAAGCAATTGGTTGTTTCCACTTTTTTGCTATTCCCTTAGCCATGAAAACCATAGCATGATCTGCTATTGCTTTTTTAATTCCATTTCCACAATTTTGAAAGCTCCTCAACTCTATCATGTCTTCTATCGTAGCGCAATGCAGCCTCAATCGACATCTCATCAAACATTAATGTGCAGTACCTATGTAGTGGATCCATCTTAGATACAGTTGCTTTCAAACATTGTAGAATGGCATTGTTTATCCCACAATTGAAAGGTACTTTGTTTAATAGGTTCATTAAAGTTTTTCTTGAGGGAAGACCAAACATACCCCTTAATGTTAAATATGCCCTAGGACTTAATTTTAATAGCGACAATGCAGTTAATTTTTCATCAACAGAGTATCTTCGACCTCTACATTTCTTCTTCTTATGTTTTAATTGTGCAACAAAGAAATTAGCTGATTGTGGAAACAAACATTTTCGTAAGAATTTTTCTGATTGTGAGTGTTCTTTGGCCTGCTGTAACCTATGTTTATATGCCATCTTCTCTTTTTCTATTTGCAACATGTTTTTCTCAAATTACAGGCTAATCTATACAGTTTCCTTGTTTTGGGTGATAACTGTTTCTTCCCAGCAGCATGCACTAATGGCATAACACTAATTTTGCGGCGCAATTCTGAAATAACAAATAATAGTGTCATTATATGATTATCACTCTGTAAATAGATTCGGTTGCAACATACCTTTCCGGGATTTAAGTACTTTTGGAGATGTTTGTTTCAAATAGGCTGTTGTAGTAGGTATAGTTACTGCTGAATAAAAAATATTAAGATTTATTTAAAGAATGTTCTAACATAAGATATTTTACCTGATCTTACTGACACATGACTACAATCAGTTACATTTTCATGAAGTAAAGGAGAAACATTACTAGAGGTTGATGGCACAGCAACTTCTAAAATTTTTAATTTATTAAAATATGGATGTATATATATACAAATATATTTTAATATGATTAAATTTCTTGTATATATCTTATATATATGACCCTATATTATACCTGGCAAATTAATACATGGGATCGCATCCCGTTTTAGATTGGTTCTATTGTGATACTCAACAAACTTCTGGTTGTCAGTAAAGTGATCAGAACATACTCTATATGTGTTTCTTACTGAGTCAACATTCTTGTTATGCAGATCCTCACGATGAATTGATGCAAACCATTTTGCCATCAGCTAAAAAAGTTATATGAATACATTAGCTCAAATTAACAGAAGATGACAAATCTTAAAGGATGTAATATACTTCTACTAAGATATATTTGCTTACGTTTGGATCTGCAGGTAAACGGTGTAATTTCCTTGTTTCTGTGGACACATTTCCACAATTGGGAACACAACATTTCTTAACCATATTGGTTATCAAATTATTAGTTTCTACTATTGATATAAAATCAAAATTAAAGTAAACGAAGACGATTTCACTATTACAGGACCAATAATAAATCCTAACTAACACTTTGTAACACTTCTATAGAGACAAACACGTAACCAATACCAATATGTTCAATTACCGTGACCGTGACTAATTTGTTTGCAAATAAAGGTAAGGTAGATTTCTAAAATACTTTAGACAGCGCCGCTAACGACGGGTATTTAAACTGTATCTATAAAAGGCGGGAACGTATTAAGTGCACAAGCCTGGTGGTAGTATTGTATAGTGCTGGGCGATATTTCGATATCGGTGATTTAGAACCGGTGATTGGCCAATCACCGTTAGTAGCCGGTGATTGTAATCGTCAGTAGCAGTGATTGAAATCACTGTTTAGAATATCTATATTCGACTCGCCGAACAAATGCAGTAGTAAATTATGGCAACAATGTGTGTTTAATAGGTCACATAACCAATAACGTTTGTAATTGGTCGATCAGGGTGGCCGCTTACAATAGAATAAAAATCGAGTCCATATTGCATTTGGAATATTAGATTTTATTAGCTTTCTTTGTAAATGATCCATTATCTATTATATTTCATAAACCAGTGTTTCTGAAGACTATTTATCGACCGTTCTAGTGCACCAATAATACATTATTGTTTTGTAGGTTATACATTATTTCTTGCTATATTATCGTATATACTTACATTATGGAAAACTCACCTCCTAAGAAGAGAGTTTCAAAACATTTTACGGTAGAAGATAAACAGAAGGTTTTGAATATATTTAAAACATTTCAAGAAGAGCCTAGCACTTCTAAAATTGTTAGCGTTGAAATGACAGCCAAAGCAGCAGGTATCTTTCCAAAAACGATAACCAAATCATAGTAACTATTATAGTATCTTTTACAGGAATTAGTGAACACAGTGTTTACAATATTGTGAAAGAATATAACACTAATCACGAATTACAACCACCAAAAAATATCATAGAAAAAGGGCTTTTTAGATATGGTGAATGATGAAATGAAAATGCCATACGAAGAATTGTACATTCATTCTTTTTTAAAAATGTACCTCCAACTGTTCAAAAAGTTCTCACAGTGTTAAATGAAAGAGATGACATTCCTAATTTCAAAATTACGACTCTCAGATCATTATTAAAGGAACTAAACTTTCGGTACAAATATTGATTACTTTAAATTCTATATACTAATCATAAGATAATTATGTTTGTAGTTATAATAAGCGAGCTCGAAATAGTATTTTAAAAGAAAAAGATGACATTATTACCTGGAGATGGAAATACCTTCGTGAAATTAAGAAATATTGTGAAAATGGTACCCCGATATATTACTTGGATGAAACTTGGGTAAATGCTGGACATACTGTAAATAAAGTATGGACAGATATGTCTGTTGTCACTGCAAGATAAGCATTTATAGAAGATTTAAGTACAGGTCTTAAAAATCCTTCAGGCAAAGGCAAAAGATTTATAATTGCACACATTGGCTCGGATGAAGGATTTGTAGAAAATGGTTTACTCCTCTTTGAATCAAAGAGAACAGGAGATTATCATGAAGACATGAACGCAGAAAGGTTTGAAGAGTGGATGAGATGTATTCTCCCCAATTTAAAAGAAAATTGCGTTATAATTTTTGACAATGCTCTGTACCATAGGCGTAAATTGAATAAGCCACCTACAACTAATAGTCGCAAATTAGAAATGCAAAACTGGATGAGGGAAAATAGTATTGCATATGAAGAAAACATGGTAAAAGCAGAATTGTTAGCTTTAATTAAAGAACATTTATCTGGCCCTCCGAAATATGCTGTTAATGAATTAATAGAAAGGTACTTAGACTCCCCCTTATCACTGTGAATTAAACCCGATTGAACTAATATGGGCACAAGTGAAGGGGTATGTTGCGAGACATAACACCACATTTAAATTGGCAGACGTGAAAGAATTATTTCAACGAGGTATTGACAATATTTCTGTTGAAAATTGGCAAAATGCTATTAAACATGTTATTCAAACAGAGAAGGAAATGTGGGAACTTGACAATCTCATAGATATACACATAGAGCCGTTAATCATTACAATTAATGATGATTCGTCTACATCATCTAATAGCGAAGAAGATACATGTTAAGAACGTTTTAGTGTGTCATAATTAATTCCTTTACTGTATTAAATTTTTGTAATATGTATAAAATTTATTATTTTTGATTATACCTATTTGTACAGTGAGTTAATTTTTTAGGATACTGTTTCTTATACAGTGAGATCCAAAATGACTGTCTGTGCCGCTTCCGTTAAAAAATATAATTTTCTCAAAATGCCGCTATACTGTGGTTAGAATTATTTCAGTGGTGTGTACATAGATATTACATATGGGCGCGTACTAATAACAAGATATGACAGCGCGATCATAACCGTTTGCGATACAAATCTTTTCGTTTTTGACATTTCATTCAATTATCACAGGTTACATATAAGTGTTATGTAGCATAAACTAATATACCCATTAAGTAAAATGTAATTTTATTTTATTTATTTCACACATTATTTAGTCAAAAAATAAACATCATATTTTCTTTAAAAATTGTGTTCAAAGTGTCCACCATTATTGTTTATGCAAGCGTCTACTCTTCTTTTCAAATTTTCAAAAACTATGCAGCTGCTCAAGTGTGATGCTTTGGACAGCATCTATAATTGCAGCTCTCAATTGCTCAATGGTGTGCATCCGATTTCTAAACATTCTGCATTTCAAATATCCAAAGAGGAGAAAATCCAAAGGTGTAAGATCAGGTGATCTTGGGGGCCAACGTTGTGCACCTACGACCCTATCACCATAAATGTTTTGAAGATATTCGCGTGTTGTTTGAGTTGTGTGTGCTGTTGCGTTATCGTGTTGAAAATATCCTCTTTCTAATTCATTAGCTTGCAGTTCTTGTATAAATAAAGCCAACATTTGTTGATAGCGATCTGCATTGACGGTTTCTTAAAAAAAAATGGACCTGTTAGTCGTCTTTTCGAAATAGCGACCCAAACTCTAACTTTTAAAGGATGTAATGGTGTTTCATGAAATATGTGAGGGTTTTCAGCAGACGAAACACGATAATTCTGGAAATTAATGTAACCTGTTAAATGAAACCATGCTTCATCTGAGAAGAAACTATTGTCCAATATGTCATTATCTCTCAGGTTATCATTAAACCAATGACAAAATTGTAATCTTTTATTAAAATCTAGTGGCAATAATTCTTGTACAACAGAAATTTTATGGGCATGCAGATGCAACTTCTTTTTACAGCTCTTTGACAAGATCCGTAGCTTAACCCTGTAATAAAATCCAATTTTAATAAAATAAATGTGTTTAGATTGTAAAAATATACCTGTTTGTTGTGCCAGCTGTCGCAATGGTTTGGTAGGACTCAACTCAAGGCTTGTTCATACATTTCCCACGTTATATTCAGTAAGAACTGGCGACTTGCCTTTTGTAACACTTCCTGTGTCTCGAATACGAGTTACTATTCTGCTAATATGAGGTCTTAAATTTTCGTAATCATATTCTTCATTTAGAAACTGTTCCCCAAACTCTTCGATACTTATGTTAACAGAATATATCCATTCACCATTCTCATTGCGGTGTCCATTTCTAAAATAACTCTAACAGAAATTTGTCCCGTTCTAGAGTGTACGGCATTGTGCTAACAGTCTGAAATGAATGTTGAAACACCTGATATCGATCACTAAAAGAATAAATTAATTTTCTCGAAGCAAACAACAACAAAGTAACAAAAATAGAAAGGTAATAGTAACACAAAGACTAGCCAACAAGCGTACGCCAATGACAAATAATAATGAGAAATGTCAAAAGATTTGGTGATATTACAAAAATATAATCAGTTGCTAGTTCACTCAGAACTTCGGAAATAAATATTGATATCACCCTCTGCGGAAAACAGTATTTCTCGGACAATCATTTTGGATCTCTCTGTATAAATACGTACCAAAAAAAAATATTAATTATTTGTTTCCTTATTTTGTATTTATATATTACATAGATCTTCTTAAAACCATTGTGTACTTTCTATTTACTATATATAATTCTATATATTGGAGATGCATAATTTAATTCAATAAAACATACTTGAAGAAATAAGAAAATTATTTTAGTACTTATTTTGCAATTTTTATTTATGTCAAATACAAAATGAGGTTATTATTTTGATATGTTTACATGTGATTTATGCTGTGTGAGTCGGACATTTGCATTGCAAGGTTGCCATAATTTGCTACTGCATCTGTTCGGCGAGTCGAGTATAGTATTCTAAACGGTTCAAACGCCGTAAACGGTGATTGTAGTGGGGAATTGTTAGTCAGCGCAGTCATCGTTTCGTTTATCGTTTGTTTACATTGAAAACACAACTGTTTTGTTTTGTTTTAGCTCATTCATCACCGGTGCATACAGATTTCGTAGTATCGTAGTATCAATTTTTATTTATTATATTATTAAGTTCATGTAAAACATTGTTACGTTTTACAATAAATTACTAACACAATACAGAATATATGTAAATTTTTGAATTTTATGAATAAATATCCAAATTTTTTAATGTGTAAGTTTTGGTATACTTGAAACTAAACATATTTTGTAAACACAATTACATTTAAGTCCATTAAGATTTTGTGCTCATTTTGAATAAATATAAATAAATAAATATGAAGTATAATAAAATCCGCTTTCAATTAGTACAATATCAGTCAAAGGAATATCGCCCTTTACTTTACTTTACTTTATTAGTTCAAGTATGAACGATACACGATACACTATACTATACGATATAATACTTACTGGAATAAAGCTATTAGTAATCAATTCCGATTATTTTTGAATATTCCGTCGTTAATCAAATAACTGCATAATGGCATAATTCATAATTAACCGATAAATAATACCTATAATTGAAACACAAACAAAAAAAAAACGCACATTTAACAGTCAAATAGAAAATAATCAGAGAGCACTTTATTTTAGAATTATTACAAATTACAAAATCAATTATAACTGTCGTTTTTTGAGAAAAGCACAATTAAATTAATAATTTTATAAAACAACCCCAGTAAAAAATAATTCTTTCATTTCAACCCTGACTATATAATAAGCGTTTGAAGGGTTCGAATTATAACCATTGGTCCCATATCCAAGGGGCAATAAATACACTTCACTGTGACATGTTTATAAACACAGCGATTAGATTTTTCAAAACACCAACAAAATACTTTACTTAAAATTGAAGCCCCAAATAGGTGGTGTTTATTCAGTAAATAACTGCAGATTGTGTCTCTTCATTGGTAAAATATTCATTAAAATAAGTGTTCCATTTCATTTTCATTTACATATTCTATTTTTTATTATTAATTTAATTTAATTTTATTTTGTGCGAGTAAAAGAAGTCAAGTGAGTAACGAGGTAAATATTGGTGTTATTTTAATATTTTTTAAATGTAAAAACTAAAGCTGTTGTATTTAGGATTCAATTGCTTACAAAATGTCGAAACGTCAAAGAACGAGTTCGATTTGGAATTTTTTCACTCCTGTTTCTGGAGAAGATTACATAGCAGCTTGCAACATATGCAAAAAAAAATTATCTTTTAAAACGTCAAATTCCAATTTAAAAAACACACGCAATCAATGCACCCCACAGTAAATTTGAATATCCCAGACATACAACAACAGTCTACCTCACAACCCGATTTAGGTGCCGTAGATAAGGTTTCTGATTTCAAATTTCCTGAAAGCCAAACGAGTGCACCCTCAACTAGCTATGTATCTACGAGCAAGAAAATGCATCAACAATCATTACACACATTTATACCGAAAAAGATTGAGCTGAACACGCAACAAAAAATTAATAATAAACTTTTAAAATTATTTACTAAAGACTTTCAACCTTTCCGTGTTGTCGAAGACGAAGGTTTCAGAGAATTTATTAATTGTCTGAATCCCTCGTACCAAATTCCGAGTAGGTCCTATATTTCCAAAACGCTACTACCTGTAGCTTACGAACTATGTTTGCAAGAAGTAAAAGACTTTCTTAAACAATCTTGCCGAAAATTAACATTGACGACAGATTGCTGGACATCTGTGTCCAACGAAAACTATATAGCTGTAACGGTACACTTTTTAGATGAAACTTTCAAATTTCATACAGTGTTGCTTCAATGTACTATATTATCAGGCCAACACTCCTCTATGCATTTATCTGAGGCATTAGGAAAAATTACTGACGAATAGAACATCAGAAACAAAATTATTTTGGCGGTCTCTGATAATGCAGCAAATATTACCAAGGCAATATCAGATGAACCATTGCGATGGAAGCACTTCGGCTGTCTTGCTCATACCATTAACCTTATTGCCCATGATAGCCTTAAAATTCGAGCCATAATAGGGATCATCGACAAAATTAAAAGTATAGTGGCACATTTTAAAAGAAGTCCTCAGTCAAATGAAAAATTACAAACAACTACCCTGAAAAACAACCGCTAAAGCTAATTCAAGACGTCCAGACGTGATGGAACTCCACATATTATATGCTTGACAGATGTGTAGCTCTAGAGGAATGTATAAAAGGAACGACGGCAGTAATTGATAAGGACTTACCTATTATACACGCTGAAGAGTGGAGGACTGTGAAAGATCTCTGCCTGGTGTTAAAACCATTGGAACAAGCCACAAAAAGTATTAGTGGAGAAAAATATACAACCGGGTCATTAGTTATCCCAATGGTGAATGGATTAAAAATGTATATAAGAACTTGCAAAAAAATATTAATCCAACAGCGAAAGAAGTTGTAAATAGAATTATTGCTGCATTGGAGCATAGACTGTCTCGCATTGAAAATAGCAACACATTTGCAATGGCCTCGTTTTTAGATCCTCGGTTTAAAAACTATGCCTTTGCTGATGAACAAAACTTCGAAGTAGCTAAAAGCAAAGTGAAAGATGCAGTAGCAGTTATTATTGCTGAAAAAGAAAAAGCAGAAGTTTCAGCAAATGTGGATCCCTTAATTGCTCATACAGACGATGACAACGAGTTCTCAATATGGGGTTTCTTTAAAGCAGCTACTGCATCTGTGAAGCCGCGAGGAACAGCCGCTTCTAAAGCAATAATTGAGGTACAACGATTTCTTGAAGAGGATTTACTACCACAACATGAGGACCCCTTGCAGTGGTGGAGAAACCACAAGTTTGTGTATCCATTTTTAAGCGTCGTAGCTCAAGAAGAACTAAGTCTTGTAGCTACTTCAGTTCCGTGTGAACGTATTTTTTCCAAAGCCGGTCAAATTTTATCCGATCGTAGAAATTGTTTAAAGGGAAACAAAGTAAATAAACTTTTGTTTTTAAATGTAAATTCACTAAATTAGTTTTATATATATATATATATATATATATATATATATATATATAGTATGCTTGATGTTTGTACATATGAGAAATTCAATTAAGGAATTCCCCAATATGTATCAAACGTGCGTATTTTTGCAGTTTCTACTCTACACGAGTGTACAACTATTTTTCGTACATCCTCATGCAGAGCTGCTGTTACGCTTGATTGGGTAATCCACCCTGGAAACCTAATCCAATCATATTACATATTATATTATATACATACATATTAGTTAATCATATTATATATATTTGGTTTTTTATCTACTTTGTTTTAATATTAGTGCAATATAAGACATATTTTGCTGTGAATCCACAAATTGTTATGTTAAGTATTATTAGTAATAATTATTGACCCTTATAATACTGATAATAACATATTTTGTCTATTTTATATCAAAGAATTATTAATCTAAGTGTGATTTTTCTTTTAACAACTTCTTGGATGAATTGATGTCATTTTACTTATATTGTGTGAATAAAAGCAATTTATTATTTTTATTATTAATGTTATTATTATTATTATTATTATTATTATTATAGATGTGAGTAGAAATTTTTCTTTTATCTATTATTGTGCATTGGCCAAAGAAGTTTAACCAAAAATCATATTTCTAATTTCTGATGATATGTATTTAACAGTATGCTATAATATATATGGTATATCATAACGTATATTTTATACTATATATATTAATAAGTATATTTATATTATAAGTTGCATTTTTTTATTAATAATATTCTGAAGCACATTGTATTTACAATGTACTGTATTTTTATTAATGGTTTACTTTCTTTAAATATAACTTTACAGAAAAACAACTTGATAATTTTTAGCGTGAATTTTTGCAAAATAGACGATAACGTAAACAATATTACATCATTTATTACGGCGAAAGTAACTCGCCTAGTAGAAATATCGTATCCAGTCAACGACGTTTTGAAGCGGTGATTCTTAACTGGTCGCGATCCAGAGATCTAGTAGAAATATCGTATCGGTCGAAGCAGTGATTTTTAACCAATAGAAATCACTGCTACTCTTCAATCACCGCTTCGCCAATCACTGCTATTGCAGAATCACCGCTAAGACCACCTCTAGTATTGTATATTTGTCTTTCACTTTCATATTTACCTTTCTTTTTAATACGAAGACTGGTTACTGAGTCGGTCTCATGAAATAATGCACCAACACCCATGTTAAGTTTGTTGGTCAGACGAAGGTAACCAGCAGAAGTAAGGGGGCATCTAGTATATATAACAGATATATAGACAACCAACAATACATTGTAGTTGCCATATTTGGAAATTATATTCTGGGACGTTCTAAATGGGGCAATATAAATTTTTCCATACAATGGCTTACTTTGAAAACTACACATTATTTTCCCTCCTTGTGGTACTAAGTTCTAATACAGACAAGATCTATTACGTATACTTGTTTGTATTAAAACTTTGAGATTGATGATGCATAAGAGAATAAATAATTTGTGGCTTAATAAACTAAGCCACAGTATGGAAAAATATTGCACTATTTAGAACCAAGTCACAGACAACAAAATGAATAATAGGGCGTAGTAAATAAAGTACAAAATACAAGTAATTTATTTAATTAAAATATGCATGAGATAAAAACAAAAGTAAACATAATAATATAAGCAATAAAAATAAAACAAAATGTAGTTTTCTGCAGAATAATTTAAAGTGGCCTTTTCTTTAACTGGTTTAACTTTATTGCAGCAGCTTTCTTCAGTTTGCTATTTTCTTCTTTTGATACTCGTAATTTATTATTTAAAATAGCATTAACATCTTTTACTAGTTTATATAAAAATAAATTAGTCGTGAATGGAACCAATGTTGCAATAAGTGTTGTAGAATGTACAGAACATAGTAAAATATTATTCTGCAGTTGACATTCAACTTCTTGAAAAAGATATGGTATATTATTTACCCGTTGGTCAATCAGATTATTGACAATATTTTTAACGGAATTGATTATTTCCATGAATCCAGTGGTGGCATATATTAATCTCCTTGTCGAGTAGCCTGAATTTGGTCTCAGTGTTATATTTCCTACACAATGTACAGTAGGAAGCCATTTGTCACCAATTCCTTTACTAAAAAATTTAGCCCGTTAATATCAAACATAAATAATAAAATCACAACTTACCTGTTTTGAATAAAACTAAAACAGCTGCTCACACTGCAATTTCAACAAAGTGGAAATTAAATCTAAAATACAAAAAATTGCTACTAAACACAAACGACTTTATAGATACATTACCTATTTATATAAAAAAACTTCGAAATCAAAACCAAAATAAAAAAAACACAAATTCACTAATTAAAGTACTTCTCAAATCTTTAACACAAACAACACATAAACTTTACAACATTAATGGAGTCCACAATATTCTCTACCACATTTCCCTTAACGCGAATGCTGTGCCACTACCACTTAAAATCAGCGCGGTAAACCACGAGAAATTAATGTTACTGTTTTCCCGTTCCCCTTACGTCTCCCGGTTACCATCGCTGCAGCTGTCCTGACCTTGGCAATAGAGTTGGACATCTATTTGTATGTGATTTGTGAACCATACTTGGAACTTTATTTTTAAGTATGCTACGAAGCCTTTGTAACGCCGTGTCATAGTCGGAGCGCCATCTGTAGCAGCTGACACAATATTATTCAAAGGAATTTCCTTTTCGTCACAAAACTTTTCCAGTGTATTAAACATGGTTTCTCGATCCCTTTGTGTCTGTTTCTAAATTTCTAGCAAATAATAGTTCTTGACTTATTTTCTCATCTTTGATAAACCTCACGAATTTTAGGTTTAGGGTAAAAGTTAAAATTCTCGAACGAATTTTGGCATACGTCCTCCTAGTTAATAACCAAACAACTTTTCTTAATAAGATTTTTTCGTAGCGTTATTCTGGATTAGCGATTACCTGCAGTAATAGAAAATCGAGGGTTGGTCCGCGCTGACAGTAAAAGTTAAAATTCTCGAACGAATTTTGGCATACGTCCTCCTAGTTAATAACCAAACAACTTTTCTTAATAAGATTTTTTCGTAGCGTTATTCTGGATTAGCGATTACCTGGAGTAATAAAAAATCGAGGGTTGGTCCGCGCTGACAGTAAAAGTTAAAATTCTCGAACGAATTTTGGCATACGTCCTCCTAGTTAATAACCAAACAACTTTTCTTAATAAGATCTTTTCGTAGCGTTGCTCTGAATTAGCGATTACCTGCAGAAATAGAAAATCGAGGGTTGGTCCGCGCTGACAGTAAAAGTTAAAATTCTCGAACGAATTTTGGCATACGTCCTCCTAGTTAATAACCAAACAACTTTTCTTAATAAGATCTTTTCGTAGCGTTGCTCTGAATTAGCGATTACCTGCAGAAATAGAAAATCGAGGGTTGGTCCGCGCTGACAGTAAAAGTTAAAATTCTCGAACGAATTTTGGCATACGTCCTCCTAGTTAATAACCAAACAACTTTTCTTAATAAGATCTTTTCGTAGCGTTGCTCTGAATTAGCGATTACCTGCAGAAATAGAAAATCGAGGGTTGGTCCGCGCTGACAGTAAAAGTTAAAATTCTCGAACGAATTTTGGCATACGTCCTCCTAGTTAATGACCAAACAACTTTTCTTAATAAGATTTTTTCGTAGCGTTGCTCTGAATTAGCGATTACCTGCAGAAATAGAAAATCGAGGGTTGGTCCGCGCTGACAGTAAAAGTTAAAATTCTCGAACGAATTTTGGCATACGTCCTCCTAGTTAATAACCAAACAACTTTTCTTAATAAGATTTTTTCGTAGCGTTATTCTGAATTAGCGATTACCTGCAGTAATAGAAAATCGAGGGTTGGTCCGCGCTGACAGTAAAAGTTAAAATTCTCGAACGAATTTTGGCATACGTCCTCCTAGTTAATAACCAAACAACTTTTCTTAATAAGATCTTTTCGTAGCGTTGCTCTGAATTAGCGATTACCTGCAGAAATAGAAAATCGAGGGTTGGTCCGCGCTGACAGTAAAAGTTAAAATTCTCGAACGAATTTTGGCATACGTCCTCCTAGTTAATAACCAAACAACTTTTCTTAATAAGATCTTTTCGTAGCGTTGCTCTGAATTAGCGATTACCTGCAGAAATAGAAAATCGAGGGTTGGTCCGCGCTGACAGTAAAAGTTAAAATTCTCGAACGAATTTTGGCATACGTCCTCCTAGTTAATAACCAAACAACTTTTCTTAATAAGATTTTTTCGTAGCGTTGCTCTGAATTAGCGATTACCTGCAGAAATAGAAAATCGAGGGTTGGTCCGCGCTGACAGTAAAAGTTAAAATTCTCGAACGAATTTTGGCATACGTCCTCCTAGTTAATAACCAAACAACTTTTCTTAATAAGATCTTTTCGTAGCGTTGCTCTGAATTAGCGATTACCTGCAGAAATAGAAAATCGAGGGTTGGTCCGCGCTGACAGTAAAAGTTAAAATTCTCGAACGAATTTTGGCATACGTCCTCCTAGTTAATAACCAAACAACTTTTCTTAATAAGATTTTTTCGTAGCGTTGCTCTGAATTAGCGATTACCTGCAGAAATAGAAAATCGAGGGTTGGTCCGCGCTGACAGTAAAAGTTAAAATTCTCGAACGAATTTTGGCATACGTCCTCCTAGTTAATAACCAAACAACTTTTCTTAATAAGATTTTTCGTAGCGTTATTCTGGATTAGCGATTACCTGGAGTAATAAAAAATAGAGGGTTGGTCCGCGCTGACAGTAAAAGTTAAAATTCTCGAACGAATTTTGGCATATGTCCTCCTAGTTAATGACCAAACAACTTTTCTTAATAAGATTTTTTCGTAGCGTTATTCTGGATTAGCGATTACCTGGAGTAATAAAAAATCGAGGGTTGGTGTGCGCTGAGAGTAAAAGTTCAAATTCTCGAACGAATTTTGGCATGCGTCCTCCTAGTTAATAACCAAACAACTTTTCTTAATAAGATCTTTTCGTAGCGTTGCTCTGAATTAGCGATTACCTGCAGAAATAGAAAATCGAGGGTTGGTCCGCGCTCACAGTAAAAGTTAAAATTCTTGAACGAATGTTGGCATACGTCCTCCTAGTTAATAACCAAACAACTTTTCTTAATAAGATCTTTTCGTAGCGTTGCTCTGAATTAGCGATTACCTGCAGAAATAGAAAATCGAGGGTTGGTCCGCGCTGACAGTAAAAGTTAAAATTCTCGAACGAATTTTGGCATACGTCCTCCTAGTTAATAACCAAACAACTTTTCTTAATAAGATCTTTTCGTAGCGTTGCTCTGAATTAGCGATTACCTGCAGAAATAGAAAATCGAGGGTTGGTCCGCGCTGACAGTAAAAGTTAAAATTCTCGAACGAATTTTGGCATACGTCCTCCTAGTTAATAACCAAACAACTTTTCTTAATAAGATCTTTTCGTAGCGTTGCTCTGAATTAGCGATTACCTGCAGAAATAGAAAATCGAGGGTTGGTCCGCGCTGACAGTAAAAGTTAAAATTCTCGAACGAATTTTGGCATACGTCCTCCTAGTTAATAACCAAACAACTTTTCTTAATAAGATCTTTTCGTAGCGTTGCTCTGAATTAGCGATTACCTGCAGAAATAGAAAATCGAGGGTTGGTCCGCGCTGACAGTAAAAGTTAAAATTCTCGAACGAATTTTGGCATACGTCCTCC
The DNA here is from genome assembly GCA_038088585.1 of Chrysina gloriosa. Taxonomy (NCBI): domain Eukaryota; kingdom Metazoa; phylum Arthropoda; class Insecta; order Coleoptera; family Scarabaeidae; genus Chrysina; species Chrysina gloriosa. The sequence goes on from CM076095.1 coordinate 12,683,494, forward strand.
TAGTTAATAACCAAACAACTTTTCTTAATAAGATCTTTTCGTAGCGTTGCTCTGAATTAGCGATTACCTGCAGAAATAGAAAATCGAGGGTTGGTCCGCGCTGACAGTAAAAGTTAAAATTCTCGAACGAATTTTGGCATACGTCCTCCTAGTTAATAACCAAACAACTTTTCTTAATAAGATCTTTTCGTAGCGTTGCTCTGAATTAGCGATTACCTGCAGAAATAGAAAATCGAGGGTTGGTCCGCGCTGACAGTAAAAGTTAAAATTCTCGAACGAATTTTGGCATACGTCCTCCTAGTTAATAACCAAACAACTTTTCTTAATAAGATTTTTTCGTAGCGTTATTCTGAATTAGCGATTACCTGCAGTAATAAAAAATCGAGGGTTGGTCCGCGCTGACAGTAAAAGTTAAAATTCTCGAACGAATTTTGGCATACGTCCTCCTAGTTAATAACCAAACAACTTTTCTTAATAAGATTTTTTCGTAGCGTTATTCTGAATTAGCGATTACCTGCAGTAATAGAAAATCGAGGGTTGGTCCGCGCTGACAGTAAAAGTTAAAATTCTCGAACGAATTTTGGCATACGTCCTCCTAGTTAATAACCAAACAACTTTTCTTAATAAGATTTTTTCGTAGCGTTGCTCTGAATTAGCGATTACCTGCAGAAATAGAAAATCGAGGGTTGGTCCGCGCTGACAGTAAAAGTTAAAATTCTCGAACGAATTTTGGCATACGTCCTCCTAGTTAATAACCAAACAACTTTTCTTAATAAGATTTTTTCGTAGCGTTGCTCTGAATTAGCGATTACCTGCAGAAATAGAAAATCGAGGGTTGGTCCGCGCTGACAGTAAAAGTTAAAATTCTCGAACGAATTTTGGCATACGTCCTCCTAGTTAATAACCAAACAACTTTTCTTAATAAGATTTTTTCGTAGCGTTATTCTGGATTAGCGATTACCTGCAGTAATAGAAAATCGAGGGTTGGTCCGCGCTGACAGTAAAAGTTAAAATTCTCGAACGAATTTTGGCATACGTCCTCCTAGTTAATAACCAAACAACTTTTCTTAATAAGATCTTTTCGTAGCGTTGCTCTGAATTAGCGATTACCTGCAGAAATAGAAAATCGAGGGTTGGTCCGCGCTGACAGTAAAAGTTAAAATTCTCGAACGAATTTTGGCATACGTCCTCCTAGTTAATAACCAAACAACTTTTCTTAATAAGATTTTTTCGTAGCGTTATTCTGGATTAGCGATTACCTGGAGTAATAAAAAATCGAGGGTTGGTGTGCGCTGAGAGTAAAAGTTCAAATTCTCGAACGAATTTTGGCATGCGTCCTCCTAGTTAATAACCAAACAACTTTTCTTAATAAGATTTTTTCGTAGCGTTGCTCTGAATTAGCGATTACCTGCAGAAATAGAAAATCGAGGGTTGGTCCGCGCTGACAGTAAAAGTTAAAATTCTCGAACGAATTTTGGCATACGTCCTCCTAGTTAATAACCAAACAACTTTTCTTAATAAGATTTTTTCGTAGCGTTGCTCTGAATTAGCGATTACCTGCAGAAATAGAAAATCGAGGGTTGGTCCGCGCTGACAGTAAAAGTTAAAATTCTCGAACGAATTTTGGCATACGTCCTCCTAGTTAATAACCAAACAACTTTTCTTAATAAGATTTTTTCGTAGCGTTATTCTGAATTAGCGATTACCTGCAGTAATAGAAAATCGAGGGTTGGTCCGCGCTGACAGTAAAAGTTAAAATTCTCGAACGAATTTTGGCATACGTCCTCCTAGTTAATAACCAAACAACTTTTCTTAATAAGATTTTTTCGTAGCGTTATTCTGAATTAGCGATTACCTGCAGTAATAGAAAATCGAGGGTTGGTCCGCGCTGACAGTAAAAGTTAAAATTCTCGAACGAATTTTGGCATACGTCCTCCTAGTTAATAACCAAACAACTTTTCTTAATAAGATCTTTTCGTAGCGTTGCTCTGAATTAGCGATTACCTGCAGAAATAGAAAATCGAGGGTTGGTCCGCGCTGACAGTAAAAGTTAAAATTCTCGAACGAATTTTGGCATACGTCCTCCTAGTTAATAACCAAACAACTTTTCTTAATAAGATCTTTTCGTAGCGTTGCTCTGAATTAGCGATTACCTGCAGAAATAGAAAATCGAGGGTTGGTCCGCGCTGACAGTAAAAGTTAAAATTCTCGAACGAATTTTGGCATACGTCCTCCTAGTTAATAACCAAACAACTTTTCTTAATAAGATTTTTTCGTAGCGTTATTCTGAATTAGCGATTACCTGCAGTAATAGAAAATCGAGGGTTGGTCCGCGCTGACAGTAAAAGTTAAAATTCTCGAACGAATTTTGGCATACGTCCTCCTAGTTAATAACCAAACAACTTTTCTTAATAAGATCTTTTCGTAGCGTTGCTCTGAATTAGCGATTACCTGCAGAAATAGAAAATCGAGGGTTGGTCCGCGCTGACAGTAAAAGTTAAAATTCTCGAACGAATTTTGGCATACGTCCTCCTAGTTAATAACCAAACAACTTTTCTTAATAAGATTTTTTCGTAGCGTTATTCTGGATTAGCGATTACCTGGAGTAATAAAAAATCGAGGGTTGGTCCGCGCTGACAGTAAAAGTTAAAATTCTCGAACGAATTTTGGCATACGTCCTCCTAGTTAATAACCAAACAACTTTTCTTAATAAGATTTTTTCGTAGCGTTGCTCTGAATTAGCGATTACCTGCAGAAATAGAAAATCGAGGGTTGGTCCGCGCTGACAGTAAAAGTTAAAATTCTCGAACGAATTTTGGCATACGTCCTCCTAGTTAATAACCAAACAACTTTTCTTAATAAGATCTTTTCGTAGCGTTGCTCTGAATTAGCGATTACCTGCAGAAATAGAAAATCGAGGGTTGGTCCGCGCTGACAGTAAAAGTTAAAATTCTCGAACGAATTTTGGCATACGTCCTCCTAGTTAATAACCAAACAACTTTTCTTAATAAGATTTTTTCGTAGCGTTGCTCTGAATTAGCGATTACCTGCAGAAATAGAAAATCGAGGGTTGGTCCGCGCTGACAGTAAAAGTTAAAATTCTCGAACGAATTTTGGCATACGTCCTCCTAGTTAATAACCAAACAACTTTTCTTAATAAGATCTTTTCGTAGCGTTGCTCTGAATTAGCGATTACCTGCAGAAATAGAAAATCGAGGGTTGGTCCGCGCTGACAGTAAAAGTTAAAATTCTCGAACGAATTTTGGCATACGTCCTCCTAGTTAATAACCAAACAACTTTTCTTAATAAGATCTTTTCGTAGCGTTGCTCTGAATTAGCGATTACCTGCAGAAATAGAAAATCGAGGGTTGGTCCGCGCTGACAGTAAAAGTTAAAATTCTCGAACGAATTTTGGCATACGTCCTCCTAGTTAATAACCAAACAACTTTTCTTAATAAGATCTTTTCGTAGCGTTGCTCTGAATTAGCGATTACCTGCAGAAATAGAAAATCGAGGGTTGGTCCGCGCTGACAGTAAAAGTTAAAATTCTCGAACGAATTTTGGCATACGTCCTCCTAGTTAATAACCAAACAACTTTTCTTAATAAGATCTTTTCGTAGCGTTGCTCTGAATTAGCGATTACCTGCAGAAATAGAAAATCGAGGGTTGGTCCGCGCTGACAGTAAAAGTTAAAATTCTCGAACGAATTTTGGCATACGTCCTCCTAGTTAATAACCAAACAACTTTTCTTAATAAGATCTTTTCGTAGCGTTGCTCTGAATTAGCGATTACCTGCAGAAATAGAAAATCGAGGGTTGGTCCGCGCTGACAGTAAAAGTTAAAATTCTCGAACGAATTTTGGCATACGTCCTCCTAGTTAATAACCAAACAACTTTTCTTAATAAGATCTTTTCGTAGCGTTGCTCTGAATTAGCGATTACCTGCAGAAATAGAAAATCGAGGGTTGGTCCGCGCTGACAGTAAAAGTTAAAATTCTCGAACGAATTTTGGCATACGTCCTCCTAGTTAATAACCAAACAACTTTTCTTAATAAGATCTTTTCGTAGCGTTGCTCTGAATTAGCGATTACCTGCAGAAATAGAAAATCGAGGGTTGGTCCGCGCTGACAGTAAAAGTTAAAATTCTCGAACGAATTTTGGCATACGTCCTCCTAGTTAATAACCAAACAACTTTTCTTAATAAGATTTTTTCGTAGCGTTATTCTGGATTAGCGATTACCTGCAGTAATAGAAAATCGAGGGTTGGTCCGCGCTGACAGTAAAAGTTAAAATTCTCGAACGAATTTTGGCATACGTCCTCCTAGTTAATAACCAAACAACTTTTCTTAATAAGATCTTTTCGTAGCGTTGCTCTGAATTAGCGATTACCTGCAGAAATAGAAAATCGAGGGTTGGTCCGCGCTGACAGTAAAAGTTAAAATTCTCGAACGAATTTTGGCATACGTCCTCCTAGTTAATAACCAAACAACTTTTCTTAATAAGATTTTTTCGTAGCGTTATTCTGAATTAGCGATTACCTGCAGAAATAGAAAATCGAGGGTTGGTCCGCGCTGACAGTAAAAGTTAAAATTCTCGAACGAATTTTGGCATACGTCCTCCTAGTTAATAACCAAACAACTTTTCTTAATAAGATCTTTTCGTAGCGTTGCTCTGAATTAGCGATTACCTGCAGAAATAGAAAATCGAGGGTTGGTCCGCGCTGACAGTAAAAGTTAAAATTCTCGAACGAATTTTGGCATACGTCCTCCTAGTTAATGACCAAACAACTTTTCTTAATAAGATTTTTTCGTAGCGTTGCTCTGAATTAGCGATTACCTGCAGAAATAGAAAATCGAGGGTTGGTCCGCGCTGACAGTAAAAGTTAAAATTCTCGAACGAATTTTGGCATACGTCCTCCTAGTTAATAACCAAACAACTTTTCTTAATAAGATCTTTTCGTAGCGTTGCTCTGAATTAGCGATTACCTGCAGAAATAGAAAATCGAGGGTTGGTCCGCGCTGACAGTAAAAGTTAAAATTCTCGAACGAATTTTGGCATACGTCCTCCTAGTTAATAACCAAACAACTTTTCTTAATAAGATTTTTTCGTAGCGTTGCTCTGAATTAGCGATTACCTGCAGAAATAGAAAATCGAGGGTTGGTCCGCGCTGACAGTAAAAGTTAAAATTCTCGAACGAATTTTGGCATACGTCCTCCTAGTTAATAACCAAACAACTTTTCTTAATAAGATTTTTTCGTAGCGTTGCTCTGAATTAGCGATTACCTGCAGAAATAGAAAATCGAGGGTTGGTCCGCGCTGACAGTAAAAGTTAAAATTCTCGAACGAATTTTGGCATACGTCCTCCTAGTTAATAACCAAACAACTTTTCTTAATAAGATCTTTTCGTAGCGTTATTCTGGATTAGCGATTACCTGCAGAAATAGAAAATCGAGGGTTGGTCCGCGCTGACAGTAAAAGTTAAAATTCTCGAACGAATTTTGGCATACGTCCTCCTAGTTAATAACCAAACAACTTTTCTTAATAAGATCTTTTCGTAGCGTTGCTCTGAATTAGCGATTACCTGCAGAAATAGAAAATCGAGGGTTGGTCCGCGCTGACAGTAAAAGTTAAAATTCTCGAACGAATTTTGGCATACGTCCTCCTAGTTAATAACCAAACAACTTTTCTTAATAAGATCTTTTCGTAGCGTTGCTCTGAATTAGCGATTACCTGCAGAAATAGAAAATCGAGGGTTGGTCCGCGCTGACAGTAAAAGTTAAAATTCTCGAACGAATTTTGGCATACGTCCTCCTAGTTAATAACCAAACAACTTTTCTTAATAAGATCTTTTCGTAGCGTTATTCTGAATTAGCGATTACCTGCAGAAATAGAAAATCGAGGGTTGGTCCGCGCTGACAGTAAAAGTTAAAATTCTCGAACGAATTTTGGCATACGTCCTCCTAGTTAATAACCAAACAACTTTTCTTAATAAGATCTTTTCGTAGCGTTATTCTGAATTAGCGATTACCTGCAGAAATAAAAAATCGAGGGTTGGTCCGCGCTGACAGTAAAAGTTAAAATTCTCGAACGAATTTTGGCATACGTCCTCCTAGTTAATAACCAAACAACTTTTCTTAATAAGATCTTTTCGTAGCGTTATTCTGAATTAGCGATTACCTGCAGAAATAGAAAATCGAGGGTTGGTCCGCGCTGACAGTAAAAGTTAAAATTCTCGAACGAATTTTGGCATACGTCCTCCTAGTTAATAACCAAACAACTTTTCTTAATAAGATCTTTTCGTAGCGTTGCTCTGAATTAGCGATTACCTGCAGAAATAGAAAATCGAGGGTTGGTCCGCGCTGACAGTAAAAGTTAAAATTCTCGAACGAATTTTGGCATACGTCCTCCTAGTTAATAACCAAACAACTTTTCTTAATAAGATCTTTTCGTAGCGTTGCTCTGAATTAGCGATTACCTGCAGAAATAGAAAATCGAGGGTTGGTCCGCGCTGACAGTAAAAGTTAAAATTCTCGAACGAATTTTGGCATACGTCCTCCTAGTTAATAACCAAACAACTTTTCTTAATAAGATTTTTTCGTAGCGTTATTCTGGATTAGCGATTACCTGCAGTAATAAAAAATCGAGGGTTGGTCCGCGCTGACAGTAAAGTTAAAATTCTCGAACGAATTTTGGCATACGTCCTCCTAGTTAATAACCAAACAACTTTTCTTAATAAGATTCTTTCGTAGCGTTGCTCTGAATTAGCGATTACCTGCAGAAATAGAAAATCGAGGGTTGGTCCGCGCTGACAGTAAAAGTTAAAATTCTCGAACGAATTTTGGCATACGTCCTCCTAGTTAATAACCAAACAACTTTTCTTAATAAGATCTTTTCGTAGCGTTGCTCTGAATTAGCGATTACCTGCAGAAATAGAAAATCGAGGGTTGGTCCGCGCTGACAGTAAAAGTTAAAATTCTCGAACGAATTTTGGCATACGTCCTCCTAGTTAATAACCAAACAACTTTTCTTAATAAGATCTTTTCGTAGCGTTGCTCTGAATTAGCGATTACCTGCAGAAATAAAAAATCGAGGGTTGGTCCGCGCTGACAGTAAAAGTTAGAA